>JAPMOQ010066939.1:1567356-1582672 GCA_026543055.1 Argiope trifasciata | reverse complement strand
TTCAAGTGTGTACAATGAAATTCCCAATATACATTCAAGTGTGTACAATGAAATTCCCAATATACATTCGAGTGAGAAAATTTAATTTAAGATAGGAAAAGGTGAAATCTGAATCCAAACGATTATCTCTACAGATTCGATTCTAGTCAGCAAGAAGGAGATTAAACATCTCTATCTACACTTCCTCTTCGAAAGGCGATATTTAAAGAAAGCATCAAGAACGTGAGGTATTGCTTACAACTAATTTCGGCGAAAACCAGCCAACGCATTTGGAGATCAAATGATTCCACAATGTAATAGAGAATTCAAGAAATGAATGACATTCTCAATTAGAATTTCTAAGACTGCATCTACTTAGGTGTTGACTGAAGTTTAAATTACCTAGTTTAAGTTTAAATATTATTTTTCCAAAATGTTCATTCTCATTGAAATTTTGAATATTATATATATATATATATATAATATAGGTTCCAAGTTTTTGGCATTTTTTAAATCTTGATATTCTATGTTTTATATTTAAAAAATAAACATATCCAATAAACTTTATATTAAAGCTGCTCTTCATCCTTCCAAAATGCACATTCCTGCAATTTTCTTCAGTATCGTAGGCCGTACCTTTAAATAGAATTGTTAATTTTTAAAAAAAAGCAGAGAGATGACCGTTTCGGATTAGTTTAGTTATATTAATGTTCCGTTTAAAAATATCACTTGGCCTAATTTGAGACTGACTTCGCAATTTTGAACCACGATCAGTTGATAAAGGCGACATCTGAGTTAGCATCTTTACTTTAAAATTACTTTACATTTTTTTCTTTAAATAAATATATAGTGTCTTGCTACTGGGATTTGTTCATTGCCAGTTTGTGTTTGTCTAATTTGCATAAAACGTTCCAATAAGACCCTCTTTCGGTTACTTTTTGAATTTTCTGCAAACATGAAATAATACCATTGTCCCTCTGATTATATTCGCGCAAACCAATTTTTTTCGAGCATTACTTCTTTTATTATGAATATGACGCACCCTATATTATATATTATTTATACATTATTTATACACCCTATATTATTTATACATTTCCATTTTTGTGATCATGATAATTTTGTTTACTATCACGACATAAGCTTGATGTAGAACTATTGTCTAAACTAAAAGAACTTCTAACAGCTATCTGAAGAAAATTTAAGCGTAATTTTTCTTATATAATTAAATATATTTCTTGGTATTTTAAACTAATATATTGAAAAAGGTTAAATCTTTGATTGAATTAATTGTCTGCAATATCATCAAAGAAAGATTTGAGTCGTGCAAGAAAAAGAAGACGGAAGACAAAGCCACGAATAGATCTTGTTTTTCGCACAAGAGGTTGTCATAGTTAATTCGTTTAACAATAGACACTCCAAACTAGCATTAAATCTAATCTTTCCCAAGCCATCTGAATAATAAGGAAATTTTTTGGATGCATACCGAAAATGCGGAACTGATTGTACATATATGGAAAAATAAAATAAGCTTTATAATTAAATTGCAAATATTGCATTTGTTACAAAAACCAAGCTTTACAAACAAAAAAAGAAATGCTACAACTTGCCACAGCGCTTCTTCGCTCTCAAATGTTTAGCTACTCCTATTTCAAATGTATTGCTAAAGATTAGGTTTTTCCTAAACCAAAGCGGAAATGGACCTTCATCTTTCACACATTGTTGGTTTCAGTATTCTGAAACTATCATTATTCGACGATTCTATCTTACTAAATGGTAAGACGCGGAAGGATGTGAGCATTTCCAGAATTTATTTTATTGTTAAATGTAAATACCTCCTTTCATCTTTCTTCCACTCTTATTTTGTCGAATTAAACCCAATCTAACACATGCACAAATGTGCGGAAGGTTTTAGAATCCGTTGGCAAACAACATTATTAACTAAGCAACAAGCAACATTATTAAAATAAGGGGAAGCAAACTAAAAGTAAAAATGCACATTCATCCAAACAACAACGAAAAAAAACGAAAAAGCTGCAAACGAAGAAATCTTTGCAAATTCTGTCCCTACAAATATTTTTGAATACTTACTGTACAAGTTAGCGTTCCAACAGGTTCATTAGTGTCTCTAAATTCATATATTTTTCTAAATCTCACACTCTTAAAACCAATTTCTCTTAAGTCCTCCAAAGGGGTCATTTCTTGTGGGGAAATATTTAATGTTCCAATTGAAGAAATTACTACAGAGTTACAAACACAGGGTGTGATCCATGTATGGCGTGTTTCTATACTGTCAGCTCCAAAAGCACTTAACATTTAATTTTGACGTTTAATTCCTCTAAATTACCAGAACACATAAAGGCAGGTTATATGCGCCTTGCTGTTAGACCTTATATTCCCAATCTATTGCGTTGTTTCAAGTGCCAAAGTTTCGGACATTCTAAATCTTTTTACCGCGGGACTTAGACTTGCGCCAATTGTACAGAAGTCGGTCATGATAGTAGCCATTGCAATGCTCAAGAGAAGTGTGTGAATTGCAAAGGGGAGCACATTTCTTTCCCACGGAACTGTTTTGCCTAGCAACATGAAAAAGAAATCATTTCCACTAAACAAATATCTTATCAGAAAGCCCGAAAATTAATAAAATTTAAAACTTCTACCCCCTGGAAATAGTTATGCTTCTGCAGTCAAAAAATTATCTACCACATCCACTCATTGGGATCTAAATTATCTAACTTCTGGCATAAATCTGAAACAGATGCACTCTACACCAATAGCATGTAATTCAAATAATTTACCAAAGTTTTTTTCTCGTCCTATTGCATCAGTTTGTAAAGACATTTCTGCTTCACCTGATTTAACTGGTTTTAAACTTGTTACGAACACGAAAACGTTGAAAAAGGCCTCTCCTGGTAAAACAAAAAAGTGCAGCAAGGTTGAAAATATTTCAAAATTTTATTTTGTAACGCTTCGTCAAAATTCCAACACAAATATACTACAAAAAACCTCCAGATACTTCTATTCAAACCAAATTGCTCCCGTCGGCTGACGCTGTTATTCCTTCAAAAGAAACGGAAGTGGAAAAAATCTCGGGAATCTGATGCTGATGCCTAGATGAGCTCCTCTTCTGTGTCAGATAATGACGATGATACATTAGAATACAACATGTCTCAGGACTTGGAGGACTCCCTAGAAGTGATTAATTTTCCACCTGCTTGCTAGCCCAAAAAAGAAAAAAAGAAAGTATATTATTCCAACAAAATACAAAAATATTTAACATTTTTACTTAATTGTTTCTCTTTAACATTGCTATTTATTGCCACGAGTTTTCTTTTGGTTTTATCACGTTACATGATTTCGTACGATTTTAATTCCATATTGTGTACTTAGTCAATATTTAATCCTTTTATCGATTCGCGTTATGTCTTCTGTTGTTATTTTAGATATTTTTGATTTATTGATTTAGACTTATTTTGCTTCTACAGTTTTGCAATGTTGAAAACTAACTAACTGTACTTACCAATTATCAAGAAAAATTTCATTTTTTTTTTTTAGAATTTTAAAACCTTTTATACAAAATCACCATCCATTTTAACACCACGATCTTGTTTATTCACCATACGTTTGGCGCAGTATGGCCAGAAATGGCTCTTGCACCAATAAAATCAACCAATCTTAAAACCAATTACTTTTCATACTAATGTCCTTAATTTATCCAATATCAAATTTTAGTTCCCCTCTTTTCATATAAAGTTATTAATTCTAAATTGAAAAAATAATTTAATTAAAAGAACTATATTAAATTAGATGTGGTGATCACAGCAAACTGAACTCCTAAAGCGACATTCCATTACCATAGTATACTTCCGCGTTTCCATGTTTCACTAGGCCAATAGATAAGACATCAATTAGCCCAACGAAAGACCCCGGATTCGAAGCTCAAGATAACGTGCAAATGGTGTTACATCCCTGCTAGAACAAGATATTGTATGCTAACCGCCAAACTAAAAGCGTCGCTAAACGCTATCCACTGGTCGGAATGTTCAATTCATCAGCAGCAAATACAGCAGCCTCGTGCATAGTTCTTCGCTTGCCATTGTGACAGGTGATGCTCTTGACGCTGCAGTCTTAAACGCATTTGGAATGGTTTCACATTTAGATTTGTATGTTTCGACTTCTCAGCAATTGAGTCTAAAAAAATATTAATAATTTTTCATATTTTTAATCATTGTAACTTTATTTGTATTAATACTCAAGAGATTTTTACGATAGCAATATTATTTTTTGTAAATTAGTTAAAACAGAGTTTGGGTAAAATTAAAATGCTCTAAATCTAATAATTATAATGTCAAATCGAGTATTTAATTAAAGGAATTGTAGAATTGTATTCGAAAGAATATAAAGAAAATACACTGATGGAAAAAAAATCCCAACACCAAGAAAAAATTATTGTACAGTAATGAAATTTTAGGAATACATTTGCCTAGGTGACATATTAAATTGATTAAAGTTTCAAGACCTCAGGTAGAGCCATTGTCGAGAAGAGCCCTTTCAAATGTGAAATGTTGGTACATTAGTAACCGGTGTAACCGCCAGAATTTTGAATGCAAGCATGTAAACGTGCATGCATTGTGTCGTACAGGTGTCGGATATCAGTTTGTGGGATGGAGTTCCATGCCTGTTGCACTTGAGCGTTCAATGCAGGGACGGTTAATGCTGGTTGTGGATGACGCTGGAATTTTCGTCCAATGATGTCCCATACGTACTCGATTGGAGAAAGATCTGGGGATCTAGCAGGCCAAGGCAGCATGTCGACACTCTGTAGAGCATGGTGGGTTACAACAGCGGTATGAGGGCGAGCGTTATCCTGTTGGAAAACACCCCCTTGAATGCTGTTCATGAATGGCAGCACAACAGGTTGTATCACTAGACTGACGAACAAATTTGCAGTCAGGGTGCGTGGGATAACCACGAGAGTGCTCCTGCTGTCATACGAAATTGCTCCCCAAACCATAACTCCAGGAGTAGGCCCTGTGTGTCTTGGCCGCAGACAGGTCACTAGCAGGCGTTCACCTGGCCTCCTTCTAACCAACAAATGGCTATCACTGCGACCAAGGTAGAACCGGCTTTCATCAGAAAACACAACAGATCTCCACTCCGTCCTCCAATGAGCTCTAGCTTGACACCACTCACGTCGCAAACGGCAGTGGTTTGGACTCAGTGGAATGCACTGTACAGGGCGTCTGGCTCGGAGCTGTCCTTGAAGTAATCGATTTGTAACAGTTCGTTGTGTCACTGTGGTGCCAACTGCAGCTCGAATTTCAGCTGCAGACGCAGTACGATTAGCCACAGCCATGCGCCGAATACGACGGTCTTCCCTCTCAGTAGTACCACGTGGCCGCCCGGAACCTGGTCTTCTTGAGGCAGTACCTTCCCATGACCACTGCCGCCAATACTCATGCACAGTGGATACATTCCTGCCAAGTCTTTCAACAATATCGCGGAAAGAAAACACGCCTTGTCGTAGCCCTACAACACGACATCGTTCAAACTCAGTGAGCTGTTGATAATGGCTTCTTCGTCTTCTCAGAGGCATCTTTGACTAAAATTTACCCACTACATCAAATCTCAACTGTAAATGACGATCACGAACCTTACAGCATTTATTTAAAGCAAACCTCATTTGCATGCTCATAGTGTCGCTACTAGCGCCACACTTACGCGCGTAGCTCGAATTTGAATCGACGTCATCTTTCAGATTTATAAACACGCCTACCAAATTTCGTTTATCTAGCACAGCTCCTTCCTAGTGTTGGGATTTTTTTTCCATCAGTGTATATTCAGTTAATTCTTAATCCAGTTGCTTTGATTGTTAGTGTCGATTAAATTGTTACTGTTTTCTGCACAACGCTCAATGAATCATATTTTTTCTTTTTTTACTTTTTAATGATAAGTGATGTATCGTCTTGAAGTACGAATTATAAAATAAAGGCACTTTATAATTATAATTTCAATTTAATGCCAATATAAAGATTGCCTTAACCTCAACAAATGATAAATCTCACTCTCTCTCGAAGATGCTTGCCATTATATAAAATTTCGCTCATTACTAAGTTCAAGCTAAATTATATGATGCAAGAGTTAGGATCATTTCCAAGGCTCTGTCAACAATTTTACTCCTAAAACTTTTGTTATCCTCCATTATTCTGTAATTTTTTTCATCTAAAGTACCATGCCTTAACCACTATTAACACATTAAGGTGGGGGATCTTGACGAAAGTATGCTAGGTAATGCGGATCAAATCGTAGTACTACGACACCCTCCCTTTAATGTGTGAATAAAACACACACACACACAAACAAGAGATTAGGTGCCAGCCTCATGAATTATGCATTCTTAAATACGCTTCAATATCTTAACACATTACATACAGGTCACGATATTTCTCGTTTTTAGCAGGCCGAACTTTGTGGTAGAGTCACGAGACATCCCGTTTTTATGTTTTTTAAGCTGAATCGATGCATAACCAACCAAAGGTAAATATTTTTGTTGCGTTATCAAGGTAATGAAGCCTTTTTCATTTCATGGTATAGCTATATTTTCTATGTTTAATCAGTTTTGAAAGAAAATATATTAATCATTTTTTCTAAAATTAATTGTGAGAATTCGGAACAAATATCGAATCACGAGATACAATGAATATTTTCTATATATAATATACACAAATATAATGTATAAAAATGCATATTTGTTTGTTCGTATTTTATATACTGTCGTGGTGTTCATCCTATTTGGATAAAACATTGCCAAATTATTGATTGATTGCACTTAATATTTTTTTAGGCGGCAGCAACACGCCGGGTATCAGCTAGTATATATACATTCCTTTTCAATCAGAAACCCTCTAAACCTAAGTAAATACTTTAATAGTGTTAAATATTACAATGTTATTTAGTTTTTCTTATTCAAAACATTACCAGCGTTCCGATACTGACTTTATATTTTCTTTCTTATCAATACAAAATAAATATCTTTAACAGTTGAGCTCATTACAGAAAAATAAAATACTTTTCAAAAGTATTAGGTTATTTAAAATATTAAGGGTAGTACTTTAGAGGCTTCATATATTTCATATATTATTAAATTTGTTATAATATTACATTCCTTAAGAACTTTAAAAAGTTAAGCTCATTATCGAATACTATTGCATCAATATGGCTTCACTTTAAAACATCGGCTTTTATTTTTCTACTTACACTCTTTTTATCTGTTCTAGTTTGTTTAGTGAAAGAATAAATATAACGCTAAATTCTAGAAGATGAAGGTATTTCGAAATTTTATAACCTTAATGGATATGAAAGATCTTATGAAATTGTAGAGATATTGTTCGTTGAAATATTTACCGTCAAATCGGGTTCAAGAAAAAATAATATCTCCAAAATTAATAAAAATTGAAAGCTCTCTTCTTTTGGCGAAGAGCAAAACAGAATAGACTGTTGAATTTATAGATAAATTTAATGCCAATATGCATTGAATGCTGAAGAAACACACCTTAATCATCTTTTCTTTTAAATTTAATTATTTAAAATTTGAGTGAAATTACAACATTTTGTGGCATTTTTTCGTCAATTGAAAAAAAAATTTCAAAAAAAAAATTCTCTCGTTTTAACATGCAAACATTATCACATAGCATCATACAATTGGTGTACTCTGCATCATTCAATTGATGTATCATATAGTCGTCAACAATAAAAATTAATAAAGTAATTTCAATTTAAAAAAGAAGTAAAATTTCGGCCTTTTCAGACATTTTTTTGTCAATAAAATAGAAGAATTTTCAATATATATATATATATATATATATATATATATACACTGAAGTGACAAAAGTCATGGAATAGCAATATGCAAATATACAGATGGCAGTAGTATCGCAGCGAAAAAGTATAAATGCGCAGTTCGTTTTCCAGAACTTTCATTTGTGTTCAAATTATTCATGTGAACAGGTTTTTCGTGATTTGTGGCGGCACGACGAGAATTAACAGACTTTGAACGTGGAAAGTTTGTTGAAGCTAGACGCATGGGTCATTCCATTGCGGATATCGTTAGTGAATTCAACATTCCGTGATCCACAGTATCAAGAGTGTGCCGAGAGTATGAAATTTCAGGCATCACATCCCATCATGGACAGCGCAGTGGGCGATCACCTGCACTTAACGACCGAGACCGCCGACGTCTGTGTAGAATGGTCAATGTTAATAGACACGCAACACTTCGTCAAATAACTGCAGGAATCAATGTGGGACGTACGAGGGACGTGTCCGATAGGACTGTGCAGCGAAATTTGTCTTCCTTGGGCTATGACAGCAGAAGACCGACTCGCGTGCCTTTACTGACAGCACGACATTGCCTGCAGCGACTCTCCTGGGCTCGTGAGCATATCGACTGGTCCCTAGACCAGTGGAAAACCGTGACGTGGTCAGATGAGTCACGATTTCAGTTGTTACGAGCTGATGGTAGAGTTCGAGTGTGGCGCAGACACCACGAAGCCATGGACCCAAATTGTCAGCAAGGCACTGTTCAAGCTGGTGGTGGCTGCATTATGGTGTGGGCTGTTTTTACATGGCATGGACTCGGTCCTCTGGTGCAACTGAACCGATCATTGACTGGAAATGGTTATGTTCAGCTGCTTGCAGATCACTTGCAGCCATTCATGGACTTCACGTACCCACACAACGATGGAATTTTTATGGATGACAATGCGCCATGTCACCGGGCCAGAACTGTTCGCGATTGGTTTGAAGAACATCCTGGACAATTCCAGCGCATGTTCTGGCCACCTAGATCGCCCGATATGAATCCCATCGAGCATTTATGGGACATCATCGAAAGGTCCGTTCGTGCCCAAACTCCTGCACCATCCACACTTTCACAATTATGGACGTTTATACAGACAGCATGGCTCAATATTCCTGCAGAGGACTTCCAACGACTTGTGGACTCCATGACACGTCGAGTTGTTGCACTTCGCCGGGCAAAAGGAGGACCGACACGATATTAACAGTCATCGCATGACTTTTGTCACTTCAATGTATATATATATATATATATATATATATATATATACTGCTTTTACTGTATATATATATATATATATATATATATATATATATATATACAGTAAAAGCTCCTTATTCGCGTTTTCACTATTCCCGGATTTAAAAAATGCGACCCAATTCCTATATTCGCGGCTAAAAATTTCTTTATCCACGGATCTAATAAGTACATACATGATAACAAAAGGATTCCAATAGGTATCCAACCCAATATCCTTTGTAAATGCCATCAAATGACTAATAAAAAAAGTAATATAGATCTTATTACAACTTTGCCTAAAGTATGTTGTTAAATACAAACTGCAAGCATAGCCAAAATCGCGAATGGAATAGTACGAGATGGGTTCGAACAGATAGAGTCAAGTGACATTCAGGAATTGCTTGAATTGCAAGATGAAGATCTGACTGAAACTGACTTGGAGGAAATGTTAAATTCACAGCCCATGGAAGAAGAGGCTCCAACAAGCACTAGAAACGTAACATTTAATTTGAAACATCTTAGTGAAGGTTTAAGAATGGCAAATGAGCTTTGTGATTTCTTTATGAACGTCTATGGAACGAAGTTTTTAAGAGGCAAATTGCAACTGCAACTGCTGCGTAGCAGTCTGATTGAAGGAGCTTTTAAAAACTGCCAAGCAAGAGAAAATTATAAAATTCTTCAAACCAAAGAACCTTAAGATAATTAATCAAAATGCTCAAAAAGTTCAATTAAATTGATTTTTTTATATATTTGTTTTTTTTCACTTAGGAACGTATCCTCTATAATACCATATAAATTACCATTCCATATTCACGGTTTCTGTATTCGCGGCAAATTTATGGAACATATACCCCGCGAATAAGGAGCTTTTACTGTACATCGTTTCAAGTGCAAACAATTATCTTTATGCATTCATTATATAACTGATGTATCATACAGTCTCCAACAATAAAAATTAATAAAGGAGCTTTAATTTAAAAAAGGAAGTAAAATTTCGAAGTTTTCAGTCATTTTTTCGCCCATAAAAAAGAATTCCAAACGAATTTTTCAATCATTTCAAAGTGGAAAAAATTATCTGCATTCTACAACTGATGTATCATACAGTCATCAATCATAAAAATAGGACATTTCTATATCACGACTATTTATTGGATCGTTCGGAAAGTCATTTCGTATTTTTGTGTCAAAATGAAAAGAAATTTTCGTTTAATGAATAAATTATTTATTAAATTATAAAATTGCCATTCTGGTCTAATACCTTTTGGTAGTAACATGATTACACGCTCATAAAAGTTTTGGTCTTTGCTGTAAAAAAAACTGATCGAGGTGGTTTTTGGCCTCCTCATTTGAAGGAAAAATTTTGCAAATCAGTTCTGGTACTGATGTACTGTTAACACATCTTCTCCACACATATTGTCTAATTTATTTCTGGCTTGAACAACATTTTTACCTTTTATAGCAAAAAAGAAAAAAATGACGAAAATGCTGTTTATTGCTCTCCATATTTAAAAGGGCACCATCCAAAAACTACTGCGAAGAATCAGCTGCACTTTTTCACACTCAAGCCTTGCTATATCAGCTCTTAAAACATAAAATGATTTTGCGGTTTAAGTATGAAATTGGGTGCGAAAAATGCAATTAAATCCTTTGTCAGGAAAAAACGAAATTACTTTCCGAACAACCTAATATAATCCCATTTTTATAAAACTGTAACCTATAGAACTACCCCAAAAGGACAAACTAATTTATATAGAAACGCTGATTAACAGAATTAATATCTAGGAATTTTCCATGGCGAAAACTAAAATATATTAATAATTCGATCAAGAGTGCCCTTTTCAAAACATGCATCAAATTTTGCTCAAAAATTGCAGAAGTTTTCGAGATATAATTAATTTTGTTCGTTGCAACTCCTCATGGAAAGAGCCAACCCACCAAGCATCTGTTTCAAGTATATCTGAGTTTGCAAAAGCAAAAAATACATTTCTTTCTTTTTATTTCCAAAAATTTCGAAAAATTAATTATACATGATAGAGATGAATATTTAAAATGAATATTTATTTTCAAATTCCAACTATCTATTCCAAATTCTAATTTTTATTGGAAATTTAAGCGTTTCGTTTATCTTCTTATTTTAATATTTTTAATTAAGTATCTTAGAATCCATCTCCGTAATTGATACCGCCCAAAGGTTTACCAGTGAAGTCTAGAAGTTTTATTGATTGATCTTTAAAATGAATATTTTTTTCAATTTCCAATTAATTTATAATTTTTATTGGAAATTTAAGAGTTTCGTTTATCTTCTTACTTTAATATTCTTAATTAAATATCTTAGAATCCATCTCCGTAATTGGTACCACAAAAAGGTTTTCCAGTAAAGTCTAGAAATTTTAAAGCGAATAAAATGCCTTATTTTCATGCCTTTAAATGAAAGTTTACCTGACTGATAAGAAAAAAAAATCCCATATTATTGTTTTAAATTAATTAATTAATCTGGCTTTATTTAAGGAAAGAAAAATTATTTTCAGTTGGAGGTATTCATTAATTTGATAGGAAACTAATTAAATTGAAAAATATCATTGTTTTTAATAAAAATATTGCATATTTGACATTAAAAGATTTCAGCAATATTTTAATCAGATAAGTATATTATTCTGTGCAAGCAGAAGTTTAATCAGTAAAAAAATTCAACTGATATTATATGCTTGCATGAAGTGTATATATATATTTATGATGATCAAACAATTCTTAAAGGCAATTAACAGCCCCCCCCCCCGTTTATTTCACTATAATTAACTTAGGATTTTTTCTTTTATCTTCTAATTTACAAAATATAGAAAATAAAGCAATGTAATTATCAAATAATATCAACCCGAACATCCACAGAAACTTCATGTTTCAGACCTTCCTAAAATAGAAAAAAAATATTTTGAATTATGCTCATAATAATTTAAAAAGTGAAACGTGTTGAAACGTCAAAATTTCATATGAGGAATATCCACTAAAATGTAATACTGTATCAAGTTTTAAATAAAACATGAATAAGTAAAATGATTATGTTTGCCTATTCGACCCCAATCATGTGAACATGATAGTTAAAAAAAGTTAGATAAATGTAATTTGGCAAAAGATTTTATGCAAAATTTAAAAATCAAATTTTGGGGCATCTCTTTCTAATAGATGACTGCTTGTTAGTATACCGAATCCGAATATTCAAAAGTATTAGCTGAGAAAAGCAAAACTAGATATATGAAATTAAATATATAATTTTGACTATAAATCTGTAATCATGTGTCGAATTTGTCGATTCAAACAGTAAAAAAAAAAATTTAAGTTTTTTTTATTGGTATAAAACTTCAGAAACATCAGTTTTTAAATATTTTAAACAATGGCAATCAACTGAAGCAAGGGTAGCGGTGGCCTGGTGGTAAGGCCTCGACTTCAGCACTGGAGGGTTATAGGCTCGAGGCCCGTTTCACCGAAGAATAGGGGTATGAGAGAGTTTGGAGCATGCTAAATCAGTCGGAGCAAATGTCCTCCCTTCTGATGTGGTGTGGAAGTTTGGAGAGGGGTGGCTAACACTGGTATCGTCCTCGTCATCTGACCGCGTTTCAAAATTAAGAGGCCTGTCCTAAAATAAATTTAATGTTGCATTAAAACAGGACGTTAATATAACTAAGTACTCACAATGTATACAGACACAAGCCATGAGAACAATCATAAGGAAAAAAAATTCTTTTCTGCCAGGTATGGATAGATTCCTTACCAACTAAGCTCATCCTCAAAATTCCTTTCTACTCTTAGACAAAAACCAAAGGGAACAAACTTCACGAAATATTCTGATATACCCTCCGATTAATTCGCCCCGTGCAAATTGTAGTCGCAATACAATATAATGAACTTGATTGATTAATGTCATTGAGTTCTTGAATCATTTCATTTATATGCATGAAAGAGTACTGACGACAGATGCTTAATGGCTTGACAGATGAGATCCAAAATTTGATACAAATCCCCATTTTAGATTCTAAACTTGCGTGCCAAATTTTATTTACATCATTCTATGCACTTTGTAATTATTGAATCAAACTGTATTCAAACGATCAAGCAGACAAACTTCTAAATAGATTAATCGCAACATTTGATAGAAGTTTTCACATTTGGGTAAAATGCCATTTATGAAATTTCATTTGTCTACCTCAAAGCGTTTTTGAATTATCTTTGTTACAGAGTGACTGATAGAGAGAACAGATAAGACAATAATTACAATCAACGGAATATTTTACATAAATATAAATTAGTATTCTTTTTAACACCTTAATAAAAAAAAATTCAAAATATAGAGAACAAATTTGTATCCGAGTTTCATTTATAAATAGCTCAAAGTTAATCGCATTTTTTAAAATTCTGATGTCAAAAAAAACTCGCTGCCATTTAAACTATATGATTCAAATTTAAATTTTGTTAAAAATTTCATAAATATGCAAAACTTGCTCCATTATACAATAATTGAATTTTTACAGAGAACGGCAACAAATAGAAAGGATTTTTTATTTATTTTTTTTTTTTGAAGATTGCATTTCAACAACATAAATTCTTTCTTCTGTTGAGAAATATTCTATTGAATATTCTACATCTTTTACATCAGGTAATTAAACAAAATCATTTTTTGATAAGAAAAGAAATTTCACTTTATACTGAAACCATTTGAATTATCTATATTATTTTGTAAATACTTTAAAAACTATTACATATATGCTCATATATTTTTTAATTCCGATGTTCCAGGGTTTCAATTTTACTCTCATGCAAAATGTTACTATGTTACAGTTCACTTTATCTCACAATCGTACATAAACTGTATAAAAAATTTTAAATGCTTTCCCCTCGATAATTCAAGCTTTCATTTTCTGGAGTAAAGCTATGCTCTTTTAATTAGCCAAAAAACTTTGAAAAATTGGCAATAATTTTCGAGATATCTACTAAAAATTTTATGATTCGTTTAACATTAGATGCGACATTATTCAAAATGTTATGATTCTCGAAATTTTCATCAGAAGCTTACAAAACTTTTGTTTGGGGCTTATTTCATGAATAGCAATCTTATAAGGGAAAAAAATGATAGACATAATGGGAAAACTTTAAGACACTAATTAATTGACTGTGTTAATTAAACTAATAAATAAATTTGAAGAACTAACTACGTAAACCTGCATCTTTGAGCCTTGACACTGTTCTGTAAAAAATACGATAGTAAAAAGTTACAGAGTTGTCCCGTTGTTTGTTGTTGTTGATAGTGGTGTGAGGATTTTATGTACATTTAATGAATTTTTCAAGTTATTATTCTCTAAACGTGAGATGGTACAGAAGTAAGATGCAGCTCTTTGAAATCTTCCTGCTTTGATCATAATTTCTCAAAAATTCAATAGAAATTTTTATAGGTGTTAATTTTGTAATATAGAATTATTTTAGTTCTATTTAAGTATTTGCAAAGTTATTTCATAATTTTAATATAAAAATTAAACTGAGGTTATTTTTTAATACTCTCATAGGTAAATGGGGTGTATAACAGGGCGATTATGGTTAAAGTTATGATTTCAAAAATCGATAATTTTAAAGATTCTAATCGCTTTCAGTGAGTAGCAGAACAAGGCGGAGGACATATCGAACAACTTATGTCTTACACCCATTACTAAGGTGTTTGTTCCCTGACGCTTTTTTTATTCTGTGAGAACATGATATTGTATTCATTTGAAGTTTTTTGATCCTCAAAATGTGATGGCAACAAATTGTCGAAGTCTCAACATGCGCAGGCAGTAAATTGGCGATATATTATTATTATTATTTGTGTCGGCTTTCACTGTATAGCTTTTGAATCATCTATCATCTGCTGTTGTAGTTTATCCCCATGAAATCACAACGTTATTGCCTAACTAGCACAAAATTTGTTTTTGTTTTTTTTCCAAAATAAACCAAACAAGTTAAAATATTGTTTGCTTAATCAATTAATATTGTTGGTTCAGGGATAGTTTCAACTAATTAAAATCGAATTATTAGAAAATAATGCAGAAAGTTGTCACATTTGGCGATTTATCGTCAATTAAAATTACAACTTCATTTCCAAATAATATTCTCTGATTTCTTACGAATTGTCTTTAAGTCATTAACCAGTTTAAAATGCAATATTTAAATAAACGTGTGTGTGTGTGTGTGTGTGTGTGTGTGTGTGTGTGTGTGTGT
>JAPMOQ010066939.1:1538950-1567256 GCA_026543055.1 Argiope trifasciata | reverse complement strand
GTGTGTGTGTGTGTGTGTGTGTGTGTGTGTGTGTGTGTTTGCCCCATTTTAAAATTGGTTGAGCTCCAAAACTTTATTCACCAGCTAGAAAAATTGAAAATGAAAGTTTGAAAAAAATTATTATAATTTATATAAAAAGAGAGAGAGAAGAAGAAGATATTGAGAGACCGATAGAGAAATCTAATGGTTCATTCAAATCGGGTTTTTATTTAAAACGAATAATAACTTTAAAAATAATAATGTTCTCACATGATAACTTGAAATTTGCGATAGTAGATTTTTTGTTTCCATTATTAGTGTTGTCGCTATAAACATATATTCTTGTCTTATCGTTAATAAATTTTTAGTAAACCCCTGAACTCTTTAGGTTTTTTTTTTTTTCCCCGCTAACAAAATTCCTGTATTAAAGGAATCCATTTTCGATCTTTCGCTCTAAAAGCGCCATCCATTGGCATATTCCGGAGTTTTTTCCCTCCACCAAACGAAATTCGAGTGTTCTGCTAAAATATCAAGTCATTCTGACCAGCAGCTTTAAAATTATAGATTTTAGAAATCGTAGCTTTAATTATAATCGCCTTGTACTTTACTAGTTGATGACCGGTACTGCGGCAGAATAAATAATATTGGAAATAGCATTTGAAATTTGAAAAAGTTATCTCGTTTGGTTAGAAACGATATAAGGAATATTTAATATCTTGTCAACAATGAATACATTCGATGAAATTGAACGATATATAAAGGAAAAATATAAGCAATATTTGTTTGGCAGGGTGTTTTTTTTTTTTTTATTATTCAAGCTTATTTTAGCATAAATAATATTTTTGGGGGTTTTTTCCGTATTCGAAAAACAAAATTCGTAACTGTCTCATTCGTGAACCTTCAACATACAGCTGATCATATGAAAAACATGGATTTTCTACATTCGTAACAATAAGTTGATAAATTTTATCGTCATCGGATGAACAAAACGGCAGCGCATAAAATACGAACAAATAAAAATTTATTTTTATATATTAAATTTAGTTCATTACAAACATTTGCTTAAATCTTCTGTTTTCATAAATAATACTTATGTAGAAAAAATATTTTCATTCCAAATTGTTTCAATCAATAGTTTTATTTCAGAGTAATTATACTTTGTTTATCGTTTGCTGCTGTTAGATAGATTTTAAAATTTGTCTGGTTGAACATTAACAGAAAAATGTACAGAAAATGTTGGTAAATTTTTACTTTTATGCGTTTTATCAATATCAGTGTATTAAAACTAAATTATTTTTATTGCTTTATAAACTGATTTTATTTCATTAATGGTTAATCTTGATACAGTTAATTACAATACTTCCATAGTAGTTATTGGCTTAAATCTTCTGATTTTAATGGTAGCAATTTATTGAATCTAAATTATTTTATTCTATATTATTAGATTCGATATTTTTTTGTAGTGAAAAATAGGGATACACTCATTTTTAGATTTTAGCATTTCTGAAACTGAGCATTCCCTATGAAATTCATAAGTAGTGTATTTTTGTCTTAAGTAGAGATCAGTGGTGGCCTGTTCCGAAGAATTCGGCACCGGAGGGCTTGAGGCTCAGGACCCATTTCTACCTAAAAACCGTCGTGTAAGGGGGCCGCGAATTCCTATTTCATGTAAAGAGGAAAATCGGACAACAAGATTGGTTCGCACTGCCGCCCACTCTGTGACGAGAGTGTGACGTTATGTTTGCTCTCATTCAGATTTTCGGCACTACTTGGATTTGATGCCTCTTATAATTAGATCACACAAACTGAATGAATTCTATTTAATTCTTATCTTAATTTTTTTTTAATTTAGCGCGGACTATTTCAAAGTACAAGACAGTAAAACAGTGATTCATTCAGCCACTATTTTTTTAAAATTTTCTATTTCTTTCGTATTTTTAATTGAATTAAATTATTTTATTTAATACTATCTGAAAAGCTGCAAGAAAGAATAAAAATATTATATCCTTCATCTTCCATCAAATATAAATGACCAATGGCAGTCAATAAAATGTTTGCATGCATTATAATTTTTCAGAAAATAGATGCAACATTATAATTATAATGCATAAATGTATTTTAAGGCCAAGAAACAGCAGGATTCCTTTTAGTCACGTGACAAAGAACAATGACAAATTTATTCAGAAATTACGATGTACAATCAGTACCAGCAATACGAACCAAAATTATTTCAAAGCTCGTTTATAATGAAGTTAAACTCTTGTCACAGATTTGGCAGTGGAGCAAACAAGTGATGTTTCTCTATTTTTCTCCATACATGAAATAGGGTAGGGAATGGGAATATGCAAGCGGGCATGGTGCATGCTAAACTCAGAGACAATTGTCCCCCCTCTGGTGTAACATGAAAATTTGTGGGTGTTTATTTAAAAATATAAAATTCATATTTGTTTCTACAGTTTATATATGCTAAATCTCTTTTTGTGCATATACATATGCTGATGAGAATGACATTTATGATAATTATTCTATTACTTCAATTTAATTATCTTACAATTTGCTTCAAAATCTTTATGTTAGCTTGAATAATCGGTAATTTTCATTGGAATCATGCTTAGAACATTTTCGAATTAAACGTTTTGGAAAAACTCAAAAACACTTTAGGTTGAAATTACCCGTTTA
Organism: Argiope trifasciata; assembly: GCA_026543055.1. Lineage (NCBI taxonomy): Eukaryota > Metazoa > Arthropoda > Arachnida > Araneae > Araneidae > Argiope > Argiope trifasciata. Next base: position 1,564,598 of record JAPMOQ010066939.1, on the reverse strand, counting down.
ATCTTAAACAAATATTTACGAGTAAAACAAAAGATTTGACAGTTTTTAAAAGGTAAATATAAATGAGTAACTAAACTACTTTAAACGCTAAAGCTGTCCATACAATCAAGTCTTTGAACAAGTAATGTCTCTTATCAATTATGTTTCAATTTTTAATGCGAAGTAAAATTCCATGCTTTAACATAATCCGGATACAAAAGAGTTTTATTCTTTAAGGGGATTTCTAACACTGATACCAGATTATGATGGGGAAATCGGATTACCAGTCTCAAATGACATTTAGTAGGCATTAAACAAGAGTATGAGAAAGAAGAAATGCAAACACGAAGTGATGTACTTTCCGTTTTCGGCTTAATAATTGACCTGTATAGCTAACTGAATGAAGGGAATTGTTAGTTTTATATTCTGAATGGATCCACTGCAATTAAAGTATCAGTTAATTATAGAAGATGGATGTTCATCATTAAATCTAACGATTCAAATTATCGATTTCTAAGAACTAGTTAACTGAAAATGAATTTAAGTTTTCAAAAAGAGGAAACCCATCACGGTAAAAAAAAAAAATCTCTTCCAGCCTAGAGCTCCTGGAACAACCGTATGTCCCCAGCCTTTTATCATCCATTTTGCAGAAAAAGAGTTTAGTTATGTTAAGTTCCTATTTTAAAGCAACACTAATGCTACTTTGGGATGAACCTCGTAATATTGAACCACGGTCACATGCCGAGGATGATGCCTGAGCTGGCATCCACCTCTTCTAACTTCTACACCATACCAGTGAGAGGAGGTTTTGTCCTGTTAAAAAATGAGCCTCTTGAGCGCGCGACTTGACAGGCTAGAGGGTGAGATCATATATAAGTTGAGAAAGAAATGGCTACAAGAAGAGATGTTTTGTAAGACCAGTGACCTTTTTAATCCTCCACATCTGTAGGCAGCTAGATAGTTTGGGTAGAGAGTTTGAGGATTTTATGTTCTGATTTTAATATTGTGTAAGTACGTTAGTTTGATGTTGTTTAATGTTGTATTTATTAAACGAGTTTTAAGTTATTCTGTGTTGTTTAGTTAGTGTGTCGTGAGTTTAGTTTTTAACATATTTTGGCGCATCGGCTGCGAAAGTCTTGGAAATGATTTAGTGATTTGTTCATTGGTGTTTATAATGAGTGTAGACTAGTCAATTGCGAGAAATAAAAAAGTAGAGGCGTAGTGTGAGCGGCAGTTACGAATGTTATGAAAAGAATAGAGATGGAATTTGCGGGGGAGGTACAGGATATTGAAGTCTTGAGTGATAAACTGGAAATTTTGATTAAAAGAGAAGATGAGTCTCAGACGTTGGACAAAAAACTTAATGGGGGAAATTAAATTGATAAAATTGGAAAAGGAGATTAAAAATGAATTAGAATATATATTTTAATGCAACACTAATGCTATCTAGGAATGGACCTCGTGATATTGAACCACGGTCAAACGCCAAGGATGATACCTGAGATGGTACTAACTTCTAACTTCTACAACATACCAGCGGGAGGTCGTTTGATCCTAACGGATTTAATGTGCATCAGACCCGCTTACACAATGGTTCTTCGGTGGAATCGTGTCTCGAACATGAAACCCTCCGACTCTCATGCTGACAGCGTACCATCAAGCCAACGCGGCAGATATGCAGAAGAGAAGAGTGAAAGTATTTAGTAGAAGCTAGAGAAGAAGACTACTAAGAAACATAGGTGTCTTGATAGTCACACTTTTAAAAGACCTACCACTAAAGGAGATTTTCATGAAGAAAAAAACTTAATTACTAAAATTATATATAGATACTAAGAAGAATAAAAAATTTAGGGTTGAGCTTGAGATATGTTCACAAGAGGCATAAAATAATTGAATACTTTCAGTAATAAAAAAAAATCCTAAGAAAGCAGTTACTAAACAATTTTAATTTATTCTTTACACCTGACTTTTCTCAAGGATTTCTCAAAGTTTATTGAGTGTAACTAGCTTCACAGAGAAATTTTAAACACAAAATTTGCCATAAATTTAAATTTGACACCTTGCTTTATTCAAATATTCCCATATAAGAGATTCTTCGGCGTTAACAGCTTCCAAACACAAAGATTGCAATCCATTTCAAGTCGAATATTAAACATTTCAAAAAAGATATCTTAAATTTCCTTCGTATACCCTCGTTCTAAATATTGAAAAATTTCTTGCCTCCATGCATATGAGATGACCTTTACATTATCTTAAATTGTATTCATATCTTTAAACTTTTTTTTTTCAAAAGACAGATAAGCAAAAAAAATTAATAATAATTTTGTACGTTGAAAGGGTTGTTCCAATCGGCCTAAGTTTCCATAAGAAGTTTTACTCTTGAAAGGAAATCAATACTATAATTAAATGAATTTGCAAGAAAATAGAATTCGTCAATCATTGACCTAAAACTATATGGCAGTAATATCTTATGTAACAGTAGCTCAAACTCAGTAACTGTTTGAACAATTACGTATAAGAATCAGCTTTTTTCTTCGATATCTTCATCACGTACCCAAGTAGGAAGCAAAAATTTTGGACAAAAGCAATTTCATAACTCTTCAGAGTGACTCAATGAAAAGATTATTTCACCTACCAAAAAAGTAACTTGGACAGTGGAGTTAAAATCTGTAGGGCTCTAGAGCCAAAATGGAGCACTTCTCCTTTTCAAGCGAAAATGAATGAAAGGAATCCTCAAAACGTGACAGGCTTGCTGAAAACTGAAAGGATGAATCTATATCTGTTAGAAAGAGAAAAGATCCAGTTGAAACGCAATTGAATAAATTTTTTATGCAATTTCTTGCTAGCTGAGCTGTAATGAAAAAGTCAAGATTTGAGAAAGAGTCCTATTTCTGCCAACCCACCAAAAATGCTTTCATCTGTCTCGTGGGAACTATAAATAAGGCTGATGTTGAGAGACATAAGGGCAATGTTCAAAGACATAAAAAAACAACTTTATTTTCATCGGAAGATAAAATTAAAAAAATATTGCACAATCGAAACAAATTTTTGTACGGTTAATGACTTCGAAAATTAAAACAAAAAGCTGAAAAGCAAGAGAAACAGCAAATTGTTTAAGATTATATTCGGTTTCTGATGCTACGCAAGAACTATTAGGGCGTAAATAGGTTTCTTTTTTATTTCTAATATGAGATGAATACACAATATTTATTGTTTAATATTTTATTTATTTTTTTATATAAGAATCCTCTTGCTCTGTTACCTTCTTCCATCGCTCAGGGAGTCTCATTAGGTCTTCTTTCCGAAATTGTTGTGTTTTGGACAAGAAATAATCCTCGAGGAGCGTTTTTATTTCGATGATGGATTTAAAGCACTTATTGCGAAGAGAATTTTTTAAGGACAGAAAGAAGTAATAATCAGATGTAGTGAGATCTGGAAAGTATACAGGATACGATACAACATCCCAATCAAACTGTAACAGCTTTTCTCTCACGGTTAATGTAATAAGTGGTTTCGCGTCGTCATGATGAAAAAGAATGCCTCGTCGGTTCATTAATTCTGGCCGGTTTTGTGCTATTGCAGTTTTCAGTTGATCCAGTTGATGACAGTATTTCGTAGAATTCATTGTTTCTCCTTGAGAAAGTAGTTCGTAGAAAATTAAGCCTTTCCAATACCACCAAATGGACAAAAGAACTGGGGTGGGAGAGGGAGTCCCGGCTTTGCGATAGTTTAGAGCTCTAGAACGATTGAAACCGATGACATAGACGGCTGATAAATAAGCTTGCATATTTGTACAGGCAGAGTCAGATAAGGTCATTCATAGCCCAATGAGAAATAAACTTTTCGGACACCCTAATATTTGGAGGACTTTCATCATTTTGAGCCTCTGTCAAGAGATCGCGAACGATATATGATCCTGCAATGTGAAAAAAAGGCTTTTATTTATGGTTAAGCAGTTTGCTTTTACCCCTATTGATTATTTATATTTATAAAATAAATTTTTTCCACGCCTTTTCATATCCTGAATAATAACAGTCAGCAAACATTTCACGATAGATATCAAGAAATTAGAATTCAAAGTACGTTTTTCATACCGTTTAACCACGCTATCTCTCCACATTTTTCCCCCTATTTAATTTGATTGAAGGAATAAAAACTGCTCCATTGAGAAATTTCCGCAGTCTACGCACTCAAATTCACCACATCCAATTGATTTTCTGCCATCGCTGCCTGCCAATTTGTCGATTATGACTGTTCTGGAATTTTACTTTTCTGCACATTTTGAAGTATTATTTACATCAATTTTGACATGTGAATGAGTTTTCTAATATAATGGAAACAATTATGATAATTATTTCCCAAATCTCATTAACAATGTAAAACAATTTTTTTTCTATAGGAATCCTTGTAAAATAGGACAATGGATTAAATTCCGAAAAAAAATACTCATTTATTGTTTACTAGCCGCCTTTGGCGACCAGCTGGTTCGCCATGAGTAAAGCATTCTAAAATTTTCAATTAAATCACACATTCATTAGTCTTGAAGTAATTCCGGGCATTGATTGGAGTGAAATTAATATTTTCTTTAAGATGATGGACGGAAAGTTCTAAAAGTACATCTTTTCCTAATAACATTCTTTAATTTTATAAATCAGTCAGTTTTAACTATCGGTTATGCTTCCAAAATATTAAAAATGTTTTTTTCGGCGATGTTGCCAAAATATTAAATATTTTTTTTTAAAGACAGCGAGAAAGGGAAAAAAAGTATTGAATTAATGATACAGATATTGCAAACGATTACAGAAATATGCCATTAAGACAGCATATGCATTGAAATCCCGACTAAATTCAATCAGGTTTACCGTAAATAAAGAAGATTTATTGAGTTAGTGATATAGACATTGCAAACGATCATAGAAACCTTTGCTTTGCATTTATTTTTTTAGAAAATATCACATTTATATATTTTTATTTTATCCAGTCACGTGCTTAAAGTTGCATTTCTTTAGATTTGATTTACGATGATAGTTTTTTTTTTATTTGAACCTCCATCATTGATTTCTTTCATTTTATTCAGTCACGTGATAAAAAAAAACATGGTTAAAATATTTCTTTAAAAATTCTTTAAAAACATAAGCTTAAGTTATACATTAAAACTCTGATACCATTAGAAGGCTAATTTTTTAATCTTTAAATTGATGTAAAAATCATGTTTATGCGATCATATTTTCGGAAGTTATAGCGGAAAAACGTCGAAATTTCGCTTAAATTTTAATTAATTCAAATTCTAATTAAAAATTCGATAAAAGGGCTCCGAGGTGCACATTCCGGACCACCAAGATATACATGTACCAAATTTGGTAGCTGTAGGTCCAACGGTCTGGTCTGTAGAGCTCCAACACACACACACACACATTGAGCTTTATTATAAGTATTGAGTATAGACTAGCTGGTATCTGGCGCGTTGCTCCCGCAGAAGAAATAATAATGGAAATATCGTTTGGAATTTGAAATAGTTATCTTGTTTAATTGAGAATGATAGGAAGAATGATATTTATTTTCTTGTCGGCAATGAATACATTCATTGAAATTGAAGGATATATAAAAGAGAAGCATAAATAGTATTTATTCTATTTTTATTATTCTATTCTACAAACAAAAATTCATTTTAAAATATTAGATTTGTGTGTTCTTTTATAATCGTAAATTTCGATGTTCTTTCAGAATGATAATGAAAGAAACTATTTATTATATATCTTAAATCATCTAATATTCATTCAGAATTCTCAAGTTTAATATTAGCAAATGTGATTAAAACATCTTGTTTTAAAATTGATTAAACATAGAAAATATGCTTATACCATAAAATCGTTAAAATAGTTGAAAAAATACATTTTTTGAAAACTAAAACGGGGAAAAATATTTGTACCATAATATATTTGGAAATTATTGCAAAAAACTAAAATTTTATTAAATGTTTGGTTAAAATTTCAAACCTATAGCATTGGTTCCCCTAAAACTTTCCCGCACACTCTTTAATAAAGCTGCTATCTCAAAGAACGACTCACATACTATAGCTATGAAATATTAACGTCTAACTTGAATTTAGCATCTGTACTGAATCTGCTGTGTTTCCTTGGCGAGTTATTTGGTGGTTAATTCATGTTTAATAGATGCAGTAAATAGATCTGAAAACATTTTTTTATAATTTAGACGATTGTATTAGGCCAATAACAATGCCATCCAGTAACAGCGAGTAATTAGTCGAAGTTTTATCGGAATCGGATAAGCGGTACGGTAGCGCATAAGAGACAAACATTCATTTTTATTTATATAGATAATGCAAGTATTTTTGTTACAAAGAAGTTGTCTAGACATTTTTCTTTGGCTACACTTTAAAAGTTGAAGAAAATGGCATGCAGTATTATTGTTAAATGAATTGCTATTGAATGCACATAACTACTACTATGCAATGATTACAGATATTCTCATTTTTTATCTTTCCCATTCAACTCTTATTTCATTGGAAAGTTGTCGCTTTGTTGAGGTAATTATTTCCTCCTCTCCTGATCAAATTTTCTTCGCAGATTTTTGCTGTGATACAGAATGCTATTTGATAAGCTCTTCGGTAATTCTGGCTAGGTATCCCACATGTGGGGGGAGCACCTCTTAACTGAGGATGAGAAGATTCCGGCGTGATGGTTGATCCTTGCCACCTCAGTGTTGTAACTTTTCCCTGTCCATTTCATGATAAGTGGCATTTCCAGCCAGCTGTGTCACCATCTTCTAAAACCCTCAATGGTTAAATGGCTCCAGATTGCCAGATGGGGAATCGTTAAGAGAAACTTATTGCACATTCAAGAGGAAGAAGTGTCAAACCATCTGGATGCTTAATTTTCCCCATTGTGAAAGAATTATTATTAACACGTATCCAGAACGGTCAGTTACGAAAACACATCATCAATGTACATTCCCACAATCGATTGGTGCCACTGAGGAGGACATTTTGCTGAACTATTGGACGATAGAGAACTCAAAGACCAATGTGAAATGAGAAGAAGGGAGATTGGACAAAAATAAAATGCAGAGGGGGGGTGTTGTAGGTGGGAAGGGACAGACTCCTTGAATTGGCGAATTATGTTGAATTACGACCGTTACAGGTGAACTACTCTCCACCTTGGAGTAGCCGAGTTAACTAATAACCTGTTAGTTTTTTGTGGTGTTATTCCTCCGATTTGAGGGAGAATTCTTTTCACAATAAATCTACAACCTTCGACTGCTGTGTAAATATCATCAACATTCAAATGATGTAAATATCAAATATTTTAACCTAGATTCGAACGTTGTTCCTATGTAAATAAATGGCTGTAAATAAACAAATTGTCTGAAATTCTACTCTCTTATTTGATCGGTCAAGATTAAGACATTACAAGGGGTATGCTAAAAGAGAGGGGGGTACACTTCCCATCGACGACTATACGTACTTCCTTAGAGTAGGGTCGTACCGTGGCCGTTGATGGCCCTTAGGTCTCAACCACAGTTCCCGCCAGTTTTGCTATTGAGGCGGTCCGGTCATTCAAGTTTTTTCATGTGTCTTCTGGTAGGTCAGAGTAGTAAGTCTATGATTTTGACTATGTTCTTCTACCAGCTCATTAATTTCGTTTGTTACCCATGCTAACCTTATTATCTTGTTCAGAGACTCAGTCTCGTGAATTGAAGCTTCTTAAGCATTTTCTCAAACCACCGTCCCACAACTCTATCTTGGTAAGGCTAATCAGAAATTCGAATTTTTTTCAAACAAACGCTAAACACAGACTGATACCAGAGAAACAGGCCAATCTTCCTGTTGTACACACGTCACTCATTCTGCAAAACATCAACCATTAAGGAAGTCCTTTTTCCTACCTAGAATGCGGCCACGGTAGCCTGGTGATAAAGTCTCGGCTTTGAAGCTGGAAGTTTTCAGGTTCGAGACCCGATTACACTGAAGAACTGCCATGTAAGCAGGTCTGCTGTATGTTAAATCCGAAGGACCAAGTATCCTCCCGCTGTTGTGTATTTCTTCCATGTCACCACGTCTTCTGACCGTTGTTCAAAGTTACTAGGTCCGTCACAAAATATCCCTAATGTAGTTATTAACGCCAGGTTTTGAAATCAAAACATATCTTGTATACGAACTATAGAAAAAGTACTCTAAGCGCCAAAAAACCCTAGATTTTGATGACCATCCACGTTTCAGACCCCCCCCCCTCCCCGAGTTCCAAAAGCACGTTTATGTAATTATACCTGTCTTTATATCTGTGAAGAAGATAAAACACAAATTTTTTAATCTCGATTAATAAAATTTGGTAGATGCATTTATGATCGGATTTGTAGATTTCTATCAAATTTTGAACGAAATTCATTCACAAGGAATCTGACTATTTGGCTGTTCGAGTAAATTCGATAACTCCAAACCGCAAAAAGACCGATAAATAAAATTTGATTCACAGATTTGCATCTAAAACATAGATTCTTCTCTAATAGGAATCAAATTTGACAAAAGGTCTACTATCTATCAATCTGCTCTTTCTCATGCATGTAAATGCAATGACTTAAATCAGTTTAATTCGGTATGTTATTTGATGACTATAATTATAATTCCATGTCAAATGTTGGTTTCATTTGATCAGAAAAAATGACTTTCACATTCGTACTACAAATTCTGTAAAAATGTTATATCCGCACTCAAAAGCTATATTTCGTCACAATTGCTCACTGGTGCCATGCAAGTCATTTGTGACCTTACCAAGAGTCCTTCTGAGTTACCAGTCAATTATTTTATCTGTTTCTTTAACATTACATGTGAAAGAAATTTATATAGCTCACATGTCTCCCAGGAAAACTATGGTGATACTCTATGGATTATTATTAAAATACTTATGAAATAATTTTACAATCAAATGCGTCTGAATTTAATATATGTTGTATTATATACAATACATATACGAAATGATATATCTTTATTTAATTGAAATCCCAATTGGTTTCCTGTTTTTTATCTTACATTAGTTCATGTAATTTTATTCGAAAATTCCCTCTTATTTTCTGATCCAAATCCCACTTATTTATTTACTACCAATAAGCTGTCCAAAAACTGCTTCTTGTTTCCCACACCAGGAGCGAAGGGATAAAAATGCCTGACGCTTACGCATTTTTTTCAAAGATGTCTAAGATTCCCTATTCCAACCCGAAGCGTGGTAAGGAAATCCCTATCCTAGTCTCCTAGTAAAATCACTGAAGAGAAAAATTTCTATTTCTTTGATCTTGTGTTCTGGTACAAATATACGCGTTCCGCGCCTTTCATCCCTTGCGCACAAATCATAACTCCGGAGGAAAAATAAATCGAAATTAAATTTCAGAAGTCTGTTTCTTTCGACCTCGTAACTGCCAAAATTGTGTTCGCAAATATTACATTACATATTGTAAATTTTTAGTTAACATCTCGTTTTGAATTAAACTTCTATGTTAACTGTTAACCCATTTTTTTTTAATAAAAATGTGTTTATTATTTTATTTATTCAGATGTCTTTTAACAATCCTTCGGTGCAGCCACATACAGAAAGAATTCTGTCTTAAGAAGATGTCTTCAAATTCCTATTTATCTCCGTACATATGTTTTTATCTTGACAACGATCAAACTCTATTTTCACGGTTTTTAAATATTATCAGCATTATTTGAGAATTTTAATGATTTTATTAAAAAAATTATTAACGCAAGTTCTTTATTTCTTCTGAATGGGGTCTTATATAGTGGAAATACATCCGACTCTCACTTATCTTCCCTCACCCTGAATCCCCAGGAGGGCACCTCAAAATGGCTATGAGAAGCTTCCGGTATGGTGGTTGGTTCTCGCCACCCTGGAGGGTAAACAAAAAGGTGGAGATGTGGCTCCTTTTATCGTTGATGGTAAGTACTTCCTTAGGTAAGGGTTGCACCGTGGTCGGTGATGGCCTTCATGTCTCAATCACAGCTCCCACCAATGTTGCTGTCGAGGTGGCTCGGTCATTCAGTTTTATATTCGTGTCCCTTTGAAGCGGGTTGTATAATCAGTGATATGAATCCACTCACTCTGAATTTGTTATTACTTGCTTATGTTTTCACATTGAATTATTTGAGAGTTTGTCAAAAGAATTATCATTAAACAATACAAAATGTTATATTTATACGGAAGAAGTCATACTGACAAATATATTTTCAATTAATACAAATCATTTGATTCACTAGCCTATTTTCTCGACTGTGAATGTATTTCAGGATTAAAAACTTCCCCAGATAAAACTTCTTCTGCATGCTCCGAAAACTCTCCCTAAATAACAGAACAGAAAACACTTTTCGAAATCTATTTTAAATAGTTTTTGAGCCTGATTGTTCAGATTCCTTAGCCATACAAAATAAAGATTGTCGACTGCCGTTATTATTTCGATGGAAAGACATTTCATGGAAAAATAAGAATTCGAGACTGCCATCAGAGGAAAACTAACTGAAATTCGCCTCCGGTTTCGATTTAAAATGCTCAGATCAGTCGAGACTTTTAAGTGATTTTCTCTGAGCTCTGCTTCACTTCAGAATAAAAGGCCTGCTGTATTTCTTATATGCTACATGTTTCGAAATAAAAGGATTTCAAATATTATAATATTCGTTCACAAAAAGCTAGATTTACTTTCTATTATAAAACTTTGTTTAAAGGAACACAGGCAATTAAATTTTTCGATTGCTGATTTATAAAAAACGGAAAGTTCCAGAATAATAAAATACTTACGAGTCTCAATCATTTGTAAAAAAAATGTTGATTAAAAAAAACTAAATAAAGTGTTTGCAGGAGATTAACAATTTTTATTTACAGCATACGTTAATAAATGTTCAACAGCTCTTTCTGTAAAATCGCAAGCAAAGCATCTGGAAATGATTTATTTATAAAGTTATTCTTTTTTCAAAGTTTCATCATTGGAAGAATTAAATCCAATGAATTGTGCTAAGCGGCTTACGCATCATCAGTAACAAAATCTCTGCAACTGAAACATTGCTATTTGAAAGAATACCAAGTATACAATGGTTATGACTTTTTCAGACCCCTCTAGAGCTCATTCTGTCTTTCGTATTTTGATGAAACTTGGTATGTACTTTACAAGGAGTATGGGGGGGGGGAATTTCTGCAATAAAAAAAATAGTTCAAATGTTGACAACCAGGAGGAATTGAGGCGTCTAAGGAAGAACAAAATATCTGTCATAATCATTAAAGATTAAATTATTTATCAATTACACAATGCGTTCGATTAGGGTTTGAAAGAGCATTACAGTGTGCGCAATGGTAGCACGAAAAAAAATTCTCGAAGGACTTCAGCAACATGGCGTGCAATAAACTAAAAATAATGCAAGAATACAAGAACATAAAAATAGGAAATTAATAAATCATTTAATAGATACAGAAGAGTTAGCATGATTTGAATCAACCACTTAGTTTAGCGCACAAGATTTGTTCTTCAGGATAGCAGAAACTTCTTAAAACACATAGAAGATGCTACATACTCGAAATTTTGATTCCACGGGTATTTAAATATAAATCTTCCTGTACCTAGTAAATATGCAGAAATGTAGATGATCTCAGTTTAGAATTGTCAGTAAATTAGTGATTTTCAATAATTGGTTAGGATATTTTATTCAGCTTGAGAGGAAATATCAATAAATTGACATTTTCTATAATAATTGCCGATTTATAAAAGATTTCCAGTTTCAGAATAAATTCCCCTAATTTTTTCCAATCTCCTGGAGTTTCTGACGACTCCCGATTTCCTCGGTCACTAACCACCCTGATTGTGTGCCACACTAGTATTTACCACAATATTTTTGGCGTATACCAAACTAGCTTGCACAGTTCTCTGGCGAAATCTGATCTCGAACCAGGAGAATTCCAGTCCCGCAGTCAAGATATTTAAAAAATACAACCATGCCCAACGATTTGAATGATATGAGAAATAGGCTCGATGCTTAATTTTGAAAATGTGGGCGCAAAATGAGTCTGATAGGAAACGATCTATCATTTTCTTAGGTTATCTACAGTTCTGACACACAAAGGGGACCATGGTGGTCCGGTGGTAAGATCTCAGCTTCGGAACCGAAGAGTTGCAAGTTCGAGGCCCGATTCTACCGAAAAACCGCCAAGTAAGTGGATCTGGTGCATGTTAAATAGATCGGGGCCTAACGTCCTCCCTCTGATGTGGTGTAGAAGTTTGGAGAGGGGTGCCCTCTCGGGTGCTATCCTCATCATCTGACCGCGGTTCACAATTTCGACGTCCATTCTAAAATATTTTTAAAAATTAAGCCTTAATGTTACTTTAAAACAGAACGTTAATATAACTAAACAGTCTGAAACAGAAAAATTTGATTATATATATATATATATATATATATATATATATATATATATATATATATATAGAATTGCATATAAATGGGTTGCCAAAATTATTTAAAATTTTAGGTCCTCTAAGAATCTTAATCGAGTCCTGAGATCACAGCTATATTATTTTATGACAAATTATTGTAGATAAAGGGAATAACAACAGAAAGTATATTTGGTTGCATAAACAAACAGTCATATTCAAAATTACAAAAAAGAAAAAAAAAGATAAAGTTAGGGCTTTAAAGTAAAGTCCCTCATAATATCAATTTCATAAATATTACACAAAAAGAAACTAATACTCCACAGAATCGGATTTTTTTCTTTACAGTACTTTTTTCATTCTTTTTTTTTCTCTGAACCCAATTAAAATTGCTAGTTAAAAAATATATTATTACGGTGTGACAAATCTCTTTCCTTATTCATTTATTTTTAATAATGATAAATTGTGCGAATTTCATGCTTAAATGTTGTTTCCTAATTTCGAAATTTCTACTCAAAAATTAAAGAGGGATGCTGATGAGGAAAACTGAATTTTTATGTTGCGTTTTAAGGAATATCGAATGCAGGATACAATAAATGCACACTTCTAAACAAGGACAATTGTGTTTGACATATATCAATACTGGAAAAATATATTATTCTTGCATCAATTATTTCCTGATTAATTGCGAGTTATTCTATATCAACCGTTACCTCCCGTCCCCTTCAGACGAAACTGAACTTATCTATGAAATTTTCATTTACAGTCGTGGCGCCATCTATCGAATTAATTCAGAGTTTAACTTGTTTTGAAATAACATAGTAACATGTTCGTAAAATGTTTAATTACAAGAATTCAAGTAACATCAGGTTCAAGTTAAGTATGTTGGGTCCCCTGGATCTAAAATTATTGATGCAGAGGGCCTCTGAAAACCCCGCACATATAAATTCTGTTTGTCATTTATGACAATAAAATAAGATATATTCGTATACTTTTAATCACTGTAACTATATTTCTATAAAAAATATATTACGTTTAATTTTGCTTGATTCTAATAATCTTACGATTAGCTTTAACGATGTTTGTTGAAAATTGATATTTTCTAAAATTGCTTAACACATTTAGGAAATTTATGCTAGTGATTCGTATATATAATATAAGTATTAGGCTCTAGCATGTATTTTGATTTTTTCCCCCTTTTAAGAAGACATTTTTTGAGAAAAATTGGTACAAGTATATATCAAAGTATTTTCTATTGTCTATGAATTTTTTGTGGTTTTCCAGGCCATTCTTTATCATTGACATCGATATCAGCACTCTTAAATTGCAGCCAAAACCAACATTTGGGATATGACGCAGTAGCATGAAGTTTCCATAAATGTATGATGGACTTTGGCAGCAGATTTCTTCAATTCGAACAAAAGCAGCAATGAATGTCGAAAATACCAATTTGAAGCGTTCCATGATTGGAGTCTTTATATATTGAATACTAAATAGAAAATTTTCAAAATGATAACAATAAAGTAATAGTAAATTGGTAAAACTCAAAACTATTGTCGTTAATAAAGATACTTTGCATGATTACCAACAGATGTCGCTGATTAAAATACAAGCAAGCACCTAAAGGTCTTATCACAGGGTAAAATTTCGTCAGCACTTTTCCGTTTCTACCCTCAAAAACCGGTCAAGCAAGTTTCATAATCGACAACTTTTTCTAACCAGTTCGAAAATGTCGTAGGAAATACTGTCCGCAAACGAAATTCAACCAATCATGTGAAACTTTGAAGTGACGTCCTTTCATTGTCGTTTGCTTACGGAAAGTGCCGAAGATATTTTGCCGTGTGATAAGGCCTTAATATTACCAAAAAGGCTAAAGGTCTTATCACACGGCGAAATATCGTTGGCACTTTCTGTCAGGACAAAATGACGTCATCTTGACGTCACTTCAAAGTTTTACTTGATTGGTTGAATTTTACTTGCAGACAATATTTTCATCACTATCGTCGGCATTTTCTAGCTGGTTAGAAAAAATTATCGATTATGAAAAACTTGCTTGACCGGTTCTGAGGGTAGAAATGGAAAATAGCTGTCGGAAAGTGCAGACGATATTTTACTGTGTGGTAAGGCCTTAAGATTTGATTGTAAAGCAGGAAAAGTAATTCGCTTTTTCTTTGTAAAATTAATTTGTCTAAAACTTAGATAACTTTACAATCAGTTAGTGCTGAATATAATTCAGTCAAAAAAACTGAAAATTGATGGAAAAATAATGACAAAAAAAAGTATAAGATTTAAATATTCATACCGGTAAAATCGATGCATTTTTTTTTCAGTATCCTTACATTTCAGCTTGTCATGCTACAATTTATCGTTATTCGTTTTATTTCCTTCTTTTAATCATCTAGAAGCTTCAGGTGCATGGTATAATGTAACTGAGGAACGTGTTAAGAGAACATAATTCATACAAAAAATTTATAGCAAACGATATAAGATCAAGACAAAATTCGGATCATTCTGAAATGTGCCCAACTTATACCGCAGCTAATAAAAAATGTGTAATTGCATCATATTGATGGGCCTAATCATGATAAATTTTAAAAAAATTAGATACCTAAAATATTGTATTTTAAAAAGTCTCGAAAATTGTTTCAAAAGAACAGGAAAAACCATGACAAAAAAAATCTGAGCAGTATAATTCATAAAATATTTTTTAAACTGCAAACATTTAAATAATTAAATTACAAAATACTTCAATAAATATGGAAAAATTTTAAAATTATAATTCAGAAAAACAAAATATTGCTTTTCAAATACTTGTTTCGTAAAAATGATGTAAAATTATAAAATTTGAGGTTATACGAAACTCATGTCAATGTGTCGAAGGAAACCTATTATTTCTGTTTATGAACTAATTATAACAGAAATAAAAATCAAATCTTTTCCAGGAATTCTATCTGGAAAATCCTTTAGTTATTTAGATGCCTCAAATGTGTTAGGTTATTCTTCTGCTACATTAACAATGTCATTCTATTTCATCTTTCTTTGGACGGTGAATATTTGTGACAGTTTTTTTCATTCTTCCCCAAGACAAAAAATGCTCTATGTTGATAAGTTTGTTAGAAGAAATTTGGCTTAATCAGACATTTTGCGATTCTAAGTCGAATACATCACGAGACCTACCTTTTGATAATCAATAAATAGGAATATCACAGGAAATAGAAGTTACTTTAAGATATCATTCAGAAAATGACGAAAAGAATAAAGTGGAAGAATTAACGGTAATTATAAAGATTTTTTACTTAAAAATAAAAGTATTTAATTATCATGAATAATGCAAGCTGCAAACAAATATGATATTAAAATTTATAACTTTATAAGATCTATCAATTTGAAAATAACAAACAACTGAATTAATGGCTAATAATTTAATACATTTTAAAAATGCAATTATTTATTTTGTAGTTTATTTAATACTGATTGTAATAATTCATTGTAAACACATTCTGTAGTTCTAATATTTTAGAGTTCATGAGTGCGTATTTTTTCATAAATTTACCAGGCATCTAAGTTATTTTTTAATCGATTTAATTCAGTTTTCTGCAATATTTATTATTTAGTACTTAACATATAATATTTTGATACGTAATATTTAGCCTACGATCTCTAGGGAGTCTCTAAGTTTGCTTATTTGGAAATCTCTCATTGCATAAGGGTAGGAGAATTAAATAAGATTCATCTTAATACAGATCAATATCATTTAACATTCAATAAGATTACTTTCCTTAGATATTTTTTTTTATTTGCGTTTATGTTTTTTCACTCTGTATTTGATCAGTTTTCAGGAAATTACTTCGTGATAATTTGCGGTTAGCAAATTTTTAATTGATTTCTTACTTAATCCAGCAAGCATCCTTAAAATGATGAGGCTTCACTTCGATGCTTGCTTTGAATAAAATGGTAAAGTAACCAACAGTAAAACTTTAGTCGAGTTATTAATTAATTTCAAAATTTGCATCTTTCAATATGAATAATGTTGTAAAATGATAGCACAAAAGGAATTAAGCAACTTGCCACTTTCAAACTATCTTCGAGGACTTCAGGCTCAAAATCAACTTGATCCATTTTCATAGATCTTTTGAAAAACCTAATGCATCTCTAAAATAAAATTATTCCGACTAAAAAATGCTCACCGATGAGACTTTTTGGAGATCATTCCAATTATTACTGGAATTTTATTTTATCTATCCATTTTCCAGGACCAATTCGCATTCATATTTAAGCAGCATTCCATAACAACTTACAAACAGACGACAGATTAAATGGCGAGCATCGAAGAATTGTTTTAAGTTTCGATACATCTGCTCTTCAAACAAAAACAAAACAAAAAACGCTGAAATGGAAACTATGAATAAAAAACAAAAATGATTACATCATTGAACATATACCTTTCATGTCCATCCATAACCTTAAATATAAATCTAAATGGTGCCCAACGATCTGGGAAAAATAGTAATATTTTTTTTAATAAAATTGTTGAGTCTTCCAGCTTTTACGCAGTTGGAAAATTCAAATCCGCTATAGATGCACTAGCATATGCAATTGATTGCATTTATTTGTATAGAAAAAAATGTATAAGAATGAAGACACGAAAAAAAATGTATAGGAATTAGAATTGTATAATTTAATTCTTCATATCCAGACAGGTCGTTTTGATTATTTGTTCCAATTTTGAATAAAATGTCCTAATAGCCCCTGTTTTTATTTCAAGTAAATTGTGAAAGAAATTTAGAAAGATTAATTACGTAAAGTTTTCTTTTTCAGTTTTTAATATGCACAGATTGTATTTGTTTTCTACAATTGAATAATCCTTGTGATTGATTTTTAACATTAGATATGATAATATGCAAGCTCAAACCATCATTGTAACTATTGAACCAATTTCTCGAGTTATCAGCTCTCTCCCTTTGATTCTCTAGTTCTAAACTATACATATATATCTGGTTTTGTAATATTTAAAAAATGTCGAACCTGTTTTTAAATGGGGCAAACTCCAAAAATCGCATTAATAATTGAATTAAAACTTAATTATAATTCCAAAGAACAAAAGTCTTTCTTTACAAATTACCTCCCTCTTCATATACAAATTTTTGTGAAATTCGTAGACCTTAAAAGATATTTTATAAACGCTGCAACTCCATAATACACATGCTTTATTTTTATCATTTTGAGTCAAAACAAAACATTGGCATAATTCATTAGAACTAACACCTCTTTCAGAGTCGAGGGTTTTTTAAGGAAGGACCATTTTAAAGGAACACGTAATTTTGAGCTTCGATCAAATGACCCCAGCAACCTCTTATTAAATTCCGGTCAATAAGAAAAAAAAGTACATTCAACATGCTCAGCATGCTATAGATACAACTTAGGCAAGGTCAATGTTAGATATAGGAAATGTCCCGCTTTCGCATTTGTAACTATTAATATTTTCCAATTGCCAGCATTTATGAGATTGTATATATTTGTAAGTGTATATATAAGATTATTTATACTTATATACATGACTATTTTACAGCACCCAAAAGTTATATTGAAATCTGAAAGCGAGATATTTTTGTAATAAGATACTTTTTTAATATTGCTTAAAGAAAGTGATAAGAAATTATGGCCCCGAAAAGGATGCGATATATCCCATCCCCCCTAAGGATTATGTTTCTTGCATACGAATTTCAGGAATGTTTGCATTAGTAAGACTATTTTTTTAAATTGAACTGTGTAACAAATAAATTTATTATATTTAACAAGTTAAGAAAGAATTATGTCTACTTCTACTTTTTTTCCCATAACAAGACATTGAAAATTTAAAACAGAACAACTATTCCCTTTCTTATTCATTTCTCAATTTCAACCATTTGTATCAGGCGTTTATATTTATTTCTATAGTATCAATTGCCTAAGTTTATTTTTTAAAATAAATATTATATTTGAAAGCAAATTAAATTACTTAAATTACACTTGAGCAAGTGAAAAAAAAAAGAAAAAACAAGGATTCTTATTGATATTCCGGAAAAAGAGGAAATTGAAATGGTAACAAATGGTAGAAAGCAGGAAAAAATATATGTAATTCAAAATCACTGAAAGTTTCGCAATGATGAGTCTTCCGAAAAAAAAGGAGGGGGGGGGGGGAATCTTTAATTTCGATTCATGATATCTCTGATAAAGGCTTTGATATCAATATAAATAAGCACGAAAATGCACAAGTAATAGATTGGAGTAAAGATGAACCACATATAGATTCAAATTTAGTTTATTTTGAATTAGTTTATTATTTAGTTTATTTTGAAACAAATCTTTCTTTCATTATGTTGAAAAAATGAGTAAAAAGGAAATAAAATGAAAAAGCTTCAAAATATTATTTAAGTAGAAGATATTATTTTATGTATTTAAGATATTTTCCTTTCATACTCCGGCAAAAAACTGAACTGTTCCATTATTGACTAATGCACATACTTGCAAAGCCGCTTCCTCAAAAGATAGCTGATGGCCTTAGTTGGACACAAACATAGTTTTCATTGGATTTTACAAAGTATAATATACGATAAAATAAATGCTGTCATTTACAATAAACCTTTATCATATAATTTCCCCAGTAACTTATTTTGCCAAAATATTTTCGAAAATTAAATATTCATTTTCAAAAACATGTCCTATCCTTCTCTCACATAAGAGTGCAATCGGACATTTCACATGATAATTTGATTGGCTCATAACTAAAATTTTAATCATCGAAATCAAAATTTTTGATTGGTTAAACTATTTTAAGACATTATTTTGAAAATTTCAATTTTCTATCAGAGGAAAATAATTTATTATAAATATTTCTTTTAGTTATGCCTTCTCCCCTCATTCACTCTTTCATATAAAAATAAGCGTTTAGTAAGAAAATTTTAAAAAGAAATAACACATTTCAAATGAATATAAAATTAAATTATTTTTCAGCTCATTTCTTGTAGAATATAAAGTAACCAGTTAATGAATAACTTATTTCAACATATTATGCATTTCTTACTTTTTTTTCTTTTTGAAGACTAGAGCAGGTATCGGTAATCTATTGAAAGGGAAGAGCCAAAAGCAACAATTTACAAAACTTCCAGTTTTTAAAGAGCCACTTAAAATTTTCGATTTAATATTATAGTAATTGCTTATATACGTATAGTTGATTTTGATTTAAAATAAACGCTTTAAATATCGAATAATCTTTATTCAATTAGAAAGACAACTAGATACATCAATGAGAGCATTGACTTTGTATGCATTTTGAAAGTTTGAATCTGCCTTATAACTTGTTGTTTTAAGTTTTAAGCACGACTGTAGATTATTATTTGCTGGTTAACTTTTAAATTTACTTTATTACATTCATGCAAGAGAACGCTTGCTGACACGAATATGTTGACTCGAAGATCGTCAGCACTCCATCTGCCAATTTCCTCACCTCACTGTAGTATTCTGGAAGATTATTCCATGTGCCGAATTTGAGGGCCTCAACTCGAGGAATTTCTTTTAGAGCTGTCCACTTGTGTTGCGTGATGTGTATGCATTTCTCACCAACTTGCTCTTGAGTTCTGTGAACGTGTACCTCCACAAGTCTTTTGTTTTCAAATTTAGCAATTGCATTTGAAGTAATCCAGCATCAATCCCCAAATGGCCCAATATTAATCTCATTTGTATTGAGAGTATTTACTGTGAACGGGAGAGCACTTGTTTTTTGAATTCCTCGAATGTCTCACTGAATCGATCCTTCATGTTTTTTTAAATGCTGAAACTGTTGAGAGATGCGGTACTGAAAAATATATTTTCTTATTTTTTAAGTGTTTTGATAATAATTTATTAATCTTTCGCATAGAGCTGGAGAGCAGCAACTTTGCATAAAAAAAGCCGCATTCAGCTGGTGAGCCACAGGTTGCCGATCCCGGAACTAGAAGAAAACCATTTATAATTGAGCCTGCAGCCTTTTTTCAGTCCAGTGACCATAAACGGACAACTCGTCGGAAATCCCCATTGCAGCATAAATCGTAAGTTATTTCAACTCTAGGAAAAGTTGATTACAGCAGTTTTGCGGCTTTCTACATTTTTATCATGTTATTGAATTTTTATTTGTTATCCTTTATAATCAATAACAGTTGAGTTGGTGTTTAATGGCACAAAGGCCATTTTTGGCCATGCAGCGCCACATTCTTGAGATTAAAATATTTATATCTATTGATAAAAAAATCTAAATATTGAATGTTTACAAAATCCAGTATCTGAAAGTGTTTATCTGAGTTATGAAAAGTGTAACAATGATGCAATTTATGATACTGAGATAAAATATGGGATTAATGTTTATATATGATTATAAAATCCTATATTTTTTAAAAACTTTAAAGACCAAAATACTGGGTTTTGGAAAACAATTCAGGGCAAGTTCTCTGAAAACATGCAAAACGCTGGATAAAAAACCATGGACATTCCTCAAGAATGTGTAAAACAGACATTGGACTTTTACACATTGAACAAAATGGTGTTGGGTCCCACATCAACAAATTTCGGTGGGTGAATTGAATATGCCCAATCCTCAATCTACTTAAAATTGTGGCAAGATTTCTACTGTGCAACGTGGGCCAGAAAACTATTGTAGGTTTAATTGCATGAAGCTTATTAATAATCTGTGCATCCCATTCAGTTTGTCATTTGGAATGCAGAATACGG
The DNA here is from genome assembly GCA_026543055.1 of Argiope trifasciata. NCBI lineage: Eukaryota > Metazoa > Arthropoda > Arachnida > Araneae > Araneidae > Argiope > Argiope trifasciata. The sequence continues at coordinate 1,543,454 of JAPMOQ010066939.1, read as the reverse complement.
CTTATAAATTTCTTATAATCAACAAGAGGAATCTGTGTTGGCAAGAAGGCAGTGGCCAATTCAGCTGCCATATCAGCCTTTTCATTTCCTGGGATTCCCCACATGTTCGGAGACCTAGCATAAAATAATTTTAAAGCCTTTGAATATAAGTTTGTCATGCAAATTTAAAATGTTGAAAATCAAAGGACGGCTGCGAGTATGTAACGATGGCTGATTCCAAAGCTCTAATTGAATAAGTGTATATTATATAGTTATGTGCAGAACAATCGAAAATATCCGATAAAACCTTTAAAATAGCCGTTACTTTTGCTGTAAAAATGGAACAAAATGATTCTACAGGCTATTTTGGAATTTGAAATAATATAAGCAAAAGAAGTATAATCGAGACCTTTAGATCCATCTGTAAAGATAGGTTTAAACTGACGATATTTTTGACGAAAGTCAGCAAAGATTTGTTGATAAACTATAACTGCAGTGTTTTGTTTGTCAAAATGTTGAAATTGATTCAAGTATTGGATTCCATGAGATTGCCAGGGTGGTAAGAGAAATGATTGTTCTGAAACTATTTGTACCTTTTCCAGGTGCAGTTCTGAAGCTAAACGAGTCAATCTGTGAAAGAATGAGAGTATTAATGATGGTCGAGCAGCCTGAAAGCGTTGTAAAAATTGGCTGTGATTAAAATTATAACAGGGATGGTCAGGGTTTGATAAAATTTTAAAATAATAATGGAGAGATAATATCTGCCATCTGATGTGTAGAGAAGGCTCATTACATTCTATATACAAACTTTGTGCAGGTGATGTCCTATATACTCCTGAACATAATCGAAGAGCAGCATGATGAACAGTATCTAATTTTTGGCGAATACTGCCTTTTGCAGAACCGTAGACATTGCAGCCATAGTCAAGTTTCGATAAAATTACCGCTCTGTAAATACGAAGTAAAGATAGATGGTTGGGACCCCATGAAGTATTGGAAAGAACCTTTAAGATATTCAGGAATCTTTGGCATTTTTTTTTCTTAGAAAGATTATATGAGGCAAATGAAAGCTTTTTATCTAAATAAAATCAGACCTAAAAATTTAACTTCGTCAAGTGCTTTGACATGATGACCTTTTAGATGCATCTCAGACTGAGGATGGAGGCTGCGTTTCCTACAGAAATGTACAACATTTGTTTTTTCAGGAGAGAATGAAAATCCATTCTTATCGCACCAACTTTTGAGTTGATTGATTGCATTTTGGAGCTGCCTTTCTATGAAATCCATGCTATCCCCAGAACAAGAAATGTAAAGATCGTCCACATATAAAGGCTTTTCACATATAAAGGTAAATGGTCTAAAACAGAGTTGATTTTCAAAACAAAAAGAGTCACACTCGGGACACTTCCCTGAGGAACTCCTTCCTTTTGAACAAACACATCTGAAAATTCTGAACCAATCTTAACTCTAAAAGTCCTTAACTCGAAGAAGTTTTGAATAAATATTGGCAAGTTTCCTCTTAAATTACATTAATAGAGAACCTTCAAGATTCCAAAGCGCCACGCTGTGTGAAAGGCTTTTGCAATATCAAAGAAAATAGCCACTAAATGTTTTCTATGGAGTAACGCATTTTGCACATTAGTTTCTAGAGTCAACAGGTTGTCCATAGTTGATCGTTCTAGTCTGAAACCATTTTGAGAAATGTTTAACATCTATTTTTTTGTGTTCCAAGTAGTATACAAGCCTGCAATTAATTATTTTTTCTAACAGTTTACATAAACAGTTCGTGAGGGCAATCGGCCTATAGTTCGAAGGATCCAATGGATTTTTAGCAAGTTTCAGAATGGGTATTATAGTTGCTTCTTGGCAGGCAGTGGGAAAATATTGTTCTTGCAAAATTCTATTTTATAAAGAGAGCAGGCTTTTAAGAGAAGCTTCAGAAAAATTTGAGTATATCATGACATATTATCAGGACCAGATGAAGGCTTGTGTACACTATTGAGGCAGATTTTAACTTCATAGAGTGTTAATGGTCTGTTATAGGAAGCAGTTTGAAATTCTAGTTTTTCCTTTACGATTAAAATTTTATAGTTTGGAAATGTGTTTGTATAATACTTATTACTACTTGTGTCAGCGGCCACTGATACTTAACTACTGATATACTTGTGGCTACTGATACTTAAAGCACCGATTCTATATTACGTTGATGGAGTATCATTTAAGAAATTCAATTCAATATGAAGTAATTATCCAAATACTAAATACACTGATGGAAAAAAATCTCAACACCAAGAAAAAATTATTGTACAGTAATGAAATTTTAGGAATACATTCGTCTAGGTAACATATTTAATTGATTAAAGTTTCAAGATCACAGGTAGAGTCATTGGCGAGAAGAGCCCTTTCAAATGTTAATGTTGGTACATTAGTAACCGATGTAACCGCAAGAATTTTGAATGCAAGCATGCAAACGTGCATGCATTGTGTCGTACAGGTGTCGGATATCAGTTTGTGGGATGGAGTTCCATACCTGTTGCACTTGGGCGGTCAATGCAGGGACGGTTAATGCTGGTTGTGGATGACACTGGAGTTGCCGTCCAATGATGTCCCATACGTGCTCGATTGGAGAAAGATCTGGTGATCTAGCAGGACAAGGCAACATATCGACACTCTGTAGAGCATGTTGGGTTATAACAGCGGTATGAGGGCGAGCATTATCCTGTTTGAAAACACCCCCTTGAATGCTGTTCATGAATGACAGCACAACAGGTTGTATCACTAGACTGACGTACAAATTTGCAGTCAGGGTGAGTGGGATAACCATGAGAGTGCTCCTGCTGTCATACGAAATTGCTCCCCAAACCATAACTCCAGGAGTAGGCCCTGTGTGTCTAGGCCGCAGACAGGTCACTAGCAGGCTTTCACCTGGCCTCCTTCTAACCAACAAACGGCTATCACTGCGACCAAATCAGAACCGGCTTTCATCAGAAAACACAATAGATCTCCACTCCGTCCTCCATTGAGCTCTAGCTTGACACCACTCACGTCGCAAACGGCAGTGGTTTGGACTCAGTGGAATGCACTGTACAGGGCGTCTGGCTCGGATCTGTCCTTGAAGTAACCGATTTGTAACAGTTCGTTGTGTCACTGTGGTGCCAACTGCAGCTCAAATTTCAGCTGCAGACGCAGTACGATTAGCCACAGCCATACGCCTAATACGACGGTCTTCCTTCTCAGTAGTACCACGTGGCCGCCCGGAACCTGGTCTTCTTGAGGCAGTACCTTCCCTTGACCACTGCCGCCAATACTCATGCACAGTGGATACATTCCTGCCAAGTCTTTCAGCAAATATCGCGGAAAGAAAACCCACCTTCTCATAGCACTACAACACGACCTCGTTCAAACTCAGTGAGCTGTTGATAATGGCTCCTTCGTCTTCTTAGAGGCATCCTTGACTAACATTAACAAATTACGTCAAATCTCAACTGTAAATAACGATCACGAACCTTATAGCGCTTATTTAAAGCAAACCTCATTTGCATGCTTATAGTGTCGCTACTAGCGCCACACTTACGTACGTAGCTCGAAATTTGAATCGACGTCATCTTTCAGATGTATAAACACACCTACCAAATTTTGTTTATCTAGCACAGCTCCTTCCTAGTGTTGGGCTTTTTTTCCATCAGTGTATAATCTCAATATACCTTTTAATTAAAACAATCCTTTACAGTTTCTAGTTGATAATATAATTTAAAATAAAAAAGTGATTTGCTATTAAAGTAATTAAGAAAGTATGTGCGACAGTAACTGGTTTTAAAAACAAACATTTATTTTCCAAAATCATTTACACTTTTTTTGGAGTTTGAATTGAGTTGACTCACTGTAGTTTTTGTAATAGTTTGTCTAAACAAACTTAAAACAGGGTTAACAGTTTCCGCATTAAATAGTTGAATAATTTGAGGGGGTCAATTGTTTTATCATGCTTTCAATATATTTTGAGATGTTTATTTATAAAATTTTTGATGTATAGAAAATCGAATCCCGCTTTTAATAATTATTAAAAAAAGTCAGAAATGTTTATAAATTTTTAAGTAAAAAGGAGAAACATTTAAAATAAAAAAGGCTCTTTCCAAAAGTGAGCTACTCTTGCCATCAGCAGAAGATAGCATATTATATTTTACAAAATAAAATGAACAATATGATAAATTCGACATTTATTGGCATAGATTGGTATGAACTGATACAGACAGGCATCCGATAAATGCAGAATATATATCGTTTTTATATCTGCAAAACGATATATAAACGATATTATCGTTATAATATCGTTTTTATTGCATTGTAAAGTATGGAATTTTTAAGTAACTTGTCGAATAATTGCTCCTGTCGATTTTTTAATGATAATAACCCAAATTACGAAATATTCTGAATTTAAATCAATATTTCAGCCTTTTCGGTATTCCCTGGTATTTATGTAATTGCAATTATCTATCTATACTTATAATAAAGCTCAATGTGTGTGTGT
>JAPMOQ010066939.1:1459231-1538850 GCA_026543055.1 Argiope trifasciata | reverse complement strand
TTATCTATACTTATAATAAAGCTCAATGTGTGTGTGTGTGTGTGTGTGTGTGTGTGTGTGTGTGTGTGTGTGTGTGTGCGTGCGTGTGTGTGTGTGCGTGCGTGCGTGTGTGTGTGTGTGTGTGTGTGTGTGTGTGTGTGTGTGTGTGTGTGTGTGTGTGTGTGTGTGTGTGTGTGTGTGTGTGTGTGTTGGCGCTCTACAGGCCAGACCGTTGGACCTACAGCTACCAAATTTGGTACATGTATACCTTGGAGGTCGGGAATGTGCACCTCGGAGCCCTTTTTTCGAATTTTTAATTAGAATTTGAATTAATTAAAATTTAAGCGAAATTTCGACGTTTTTCCGCTATAACTTCCGAAAATATTATCGGATAAACGTGATTTTAACATCAATTTAAAGATAAAAAAATTAGCTTTCTAATAGTATCAGTATTTTAACATTTAACTTAAGCTTCTATTTGTAATGAATTTTTAAAGAAGCATTTCAACTATATTTTTCAACAATATATTTCGGACAAAACAATAAAATTTAATCTGCAGGAGCACGTTACGAGTGGAAGGGGAAAAATTATCTTTTATCAATAGGTTGCCATCAGATAGATAAAAATTCCAATTAAAAAAATAAATAATTATTGCAAATTAAACATTTAAAAATGCAATTTTCAGCACGTGTCTGCATGAAATGAAATAAATATGAAATATGTTTTTTCTTTTTAAAAAAAAGAAAATGCAAAGAATTTTTTTGGACTTTTACAATATTATTAATTAAATAAATCAGCTGTTTTAATGCATAACTCAAGTTTCTATTTTTAACGAATTTTTAAAGAAATATTTTAACCATGTTTTTTTGAGCACGTGACTGGATAAAATAAAATAAAACAATGCCGGAAGTTCAAATAAAAAAAACTATCATCGCAAATCAAATCTAAAGAAATACAACTTTCAGCATGTGACTGGATAAAATAGCATAAATATAAAATGAGATATCTTCTAAAAAAATAAATGCAAGGCAATGGATTCTATGATCGTTTGCAATATCTATATCATTAATTCCATAAATTATCTTTATTTACAGTAAACATGGTTGAATTTAGACAGGATATGCATTGAAATCCCGACTTAATGGCATATTTCTATAATCGTTTGTAATATCTGTATCATTAATTCAATAATTTTTCCCCTTTTTCGCCTTCTTTAAAAAACATATTTAACATTTTGGCAACATCACCGAAAAAAAAACATTTTTAATATTTTGGAAGCATAATCGATAAATTGTTAGAGCATCAAACTCAAAAAGTTTTTTCGAATAAATTACCGCCTCTTTAACTACTAATAACTGAATCTTTTAACTTTAACTATTTCTTAAATTTTGGCTAATGAATATGTGATTTAATTGAAAATTTTAGAACGCATTACTCATGGCGAACCAGCTGGTCGCCAAAGGCGGCTAGTTATAAAATATTTGTGAGTTAGTGGGGTAGGAAATGAACATTGAGTCCTTTCTTTTTCAATTTAGTTTTACATATCAACGAGTTTTTTCCCCCTTTTGTAAAGTTTCCAATATTGGTAACTTCGTGAAAATGTCTGTTTTTATTTATCTATTATTCCACATTCTCCAGCATCCACGAATGTACACAATTTTATTGAAATATACATTAGGTGTTTTTGAATATACAATAATAATGTGAACATAACGAAGCATAAAAGATCCTGACCTATTTGATAAGGCATTAATATTATCATTATACTTTATAATTCGTAGAAATTGCGTATTTTACAAACTTAGTAATCGACTAAGGAAAAAAAGTATTTTAATTTACCTGCTTCTGCTCTCGGCCCCAGCCTAATCGAAACTCCACCAGCCTGGATCATTCCGATTCCTATTCACAAGATAATGAAAAGCAAGTTGAATCTTTCAGGAACATTTTCCTCTCCCCTCAAGGACATTATAATTTGTGCCGAATATCGGCAGAAAGCCCCAATACAACGTTTCAAAATATGTTCTAATGCAGAAAGGTTTATTGCATTATCTTCTTCAGCAATCGGGGCTCTAAATCTTTTAAAAATTGAACAAACAAAATTAAGAGATGTATTTAGTTAAAAAAACAAGTAAATTCATTACCACATAGCAGTTTGGAACTCTTTTTAGAAAGAATAAAGTGATTTTCGCCATGTCAACTTTTTTTTTTTAGATACCCGAGGACTATTGACGGTTAATCTTAGCATTTCGATATCGGCTATAATAGGAAGAACACCTTTTGAACTGATATCGTATTAATCGGTCATTTATTCTCCAAATTCTGCATACATTTTATTAAATTTAAACAACGGAAAGATTTCACTGAAATCTCAGTGATCTTGAGGAGAAAGAGTTTGCAAATATCTCTATGGAAATATTTTTCAAAATTTATGGTGATTTTGTCTATGATTCTAAAGGAATTTACAGATGATCCGATTGTTTCTTCTACACAAAACTATTAAAAAATTTCAATAAATCACGTGGAATTTTATTTTTGTTCTTCAGCAGCTTAACAAATGTATTCTCTACATTCCATATTTTCTATCATTTAACAGTTTCCGCTCTTTTCGTAGTTAACTTTTTTCTACGTTTGTTTCATGTGGCACCACTGTAAGTGTGTTAAAATAGGCATGGTAAATCTATTCCAAGTTTCTTGATATTTGATATTCGAATCGATTATCAAAGAGAAGGTAGAAAGTTTCAAAATCATCAGAATTTTTATTTTATTTAATTATAGCAACTTTAAATCTTCTTAAAATATATTTAGTGAATATCTACGACTGTGCAAATTACATCGTCGCCGAAAATGACCGAGGATGAAACAGTAAGTAAATTAAACTATTAAGCCAACAATTTGACCAAGGATAAATAGTTATTTCATGTAGTCCAATTTAAAAATTTCATCACGTATTTTAGAGGTTGTTTTTATGCATTGCATCCTGTGAAAACACGTGATTGGTAATTGTGTCCAAGATGCAAATATTTGTATAATTTATATATATTATGCCTGCAAACCGGGATGATTTTGCCGGATGTAAATGATTTATTTGGCATGAGAATGCTTCCTTATTTTACATGATCTAATGAAATGAAAGTGTTTTATTGTTTAATAATTTTATTTGGCGCTTTAATTTTACTTAGGCTGTACTTGAGTTGAATAAGCTCTGTAATTGATTGTTTTGTAAATATTTTATGTTTCTGTGACATTTGTTTCCTTTCTTTTGGCCTGAAACATTTTTTTTTTTTTTTTTTTTTTTTGCATTTGTAATGTTGACACCAAGATAGGACATTAATACAACAAAGGATATGTATGGTATGTGTGTAAAAAAAAAAAAAAAAAAAAAGCAGTTCTTTAAATTCTAATTTTTAAATAGATGTATTAAATTTGTTGTACGAAATGTGTACCTTTTTAAAACGTCTGATAGTTAATCTGATTGTTAAATAGTTCAAAATATGTTAAGAAAGTTTAAATCCATAATCACCAAGCAAGATTTTTCTGAAAACTTATAAACTTTGCAATCTAGGAATTGGTTTCAAATAAAATTGTTTCATAGTTAATTCTTAGTTAATTGTTTTGGATGCATTTCCTATATCGTAATGAACACTTCGTGTTATTAATAAATAATAATTGTGCGAAAAAATGTGTTAATATAAATAAAGGTCTTTTTTTGGGGGGGAAGAGATGATAAACTTGTTGTCCCACATCTCTTTCTAAATTATTACAAATATATAATATATTCTTACAAAGTGCTAAATATAAAAATTTTAAATTACAGTTTTTTTTGGTTTTTAAAAAATCAAGCTATTGAATGAGTGATTATTTATACAGTTGAGATCAGTAATATTCTATTCCAGAATGTTAAAACATTTCAATTAAAAGGGATGATGCAATGGTAAAAAGTCATAGAATTCTATAATATCAAGTGTAAAACTTAGATAAATGCTTAAGAATTGAAAGTAGCGATTTAACTAAAATGTCTAATGATAATGGATTTCATATTATTCAACTGTGGCAATCAACTTTGTTAGTAAAAGTACTCATTTTAAAAGTAAATTTCTTGAGTTAGACTATTGAGAGTTGAGTTTTCTGTTTGTGTGTGTGTGTGTGTGTGTGCTTTATGGTGAAGAAATTTTTTTAATGCTTATTGGATTATTAGATTTTTTTTTTTTTTTTTTGCATGATTTGTTTTGTCCTTGTTCAAGTTTCTCTACATCATTCTTGAAATAAAATTATTTCCATTAATAAATAATAATGAAAAAATAATATAACTATTTATGCTCATTATGACTGTGCTATTAGAAATATCTTATTGAATTTCTTGAGTATTAAAAAGGAGAAATTGTGTGTAATGCATATTTAAAGACATAGTAACTATTCTACTTCTCTATGAAAAACCTGATATTCCTGTTTCTATTTTTTTTTTTTTTTTTTTTTTTTTTTTCAATCTGATTTTGACAATGAATCCGATTTGGTAATGAAATTAAGCAAACAGTTTACAATGGTTATTATTATTTTTACAATCCTTGATGTCAATATTATTAAAGGAAATAATGAAACTTGTAAAATAGCCATTATCCTTCATCCATGACATTCTCCCATCCTTTAATTTCAAATAATAGATAAAATGTGAGATAGTCGAGTTTTTTTATGTATTAAAATTAAGAAGTTACCTAATTGTTATAACCAGTAAACAAGTTTAAAGCTAAATAAAATTTAAGAAATATTTTAAATAAATTATCAATTTATAAATGGGGTCTTTCTGATAGTAATTTATTTCCCTTTTCTACTATACTTATTATCTGCTTTTTACCAGAAGTATTACTGTTATTTCTAACAGAGTGATCAATACTCTTAGTTCACTAGGTTTCATAGGATTAGTGTTCTTTGTGAATGTCTTCAAAAGATGTATCCTTTGAATTGGATAAAGACATTTTGCAAAAAGATAAAACACAAACATGTTTATTTGGAATTGCTCCAAATCTAGGTGATATGTTCATGCAAATGTCTTAATAAGTGTCTTTTAGTGAAAAATTGCATATGATTAACTCTCAAACTGAAGTTTTATAGAAAATGTGAAAAATAAAATTATTGCAAATTAAAGAAATTCTTTATTTTTTTAGTGTGTAAACCTTTTGATTTTTGTCAAACACTATACTGAAATATACTCATTGAGAAATGCTACACACATTTATAGTATGAAAGCAACACAGCAAGAGAAAAATAATTTAGGGTCAATCAATGAAAATAGTTATCTAGTTATATTTTACACCTAAGTAAAATTTCACTGTAATCATAATTGTGATATATAATTTTTTTAGTGGAACTTCTAGTTTCTAGATCTAACAAAACAATTTTCCACTATTGGCTAATTTGAATTTTATTATAGAAAGGACACATGCTTGTGTTGAATTTTTAAGCTTAGTTTTTCTACTTAGCCTACATTCTTTTTTTTTTTAATTTTTTATAAAGTTACTTTTGCTTTTTCTTGTTCAATAAATACATTTATTTGAAGATTGTACTGCTAAAATAACAATTTAGCAGCCTGTCAAGAAAACATTTTCTAGAGAGGTAATTATATTTCTCTCTCTCTCCTTTTTTTACTATGTAGCACTTTGTTATGTTAGTCTTAAGATTCTAGTTTTCTCACTTAAAGAAAGTACTTATAGATTCTCTGTTTTGTAATTTTTCTTAATTTGTTAGCTTATTTATCTTAATAATTTAAAATTGTTTATGCAGTTTTATTCATTAATGATTTAGAGCTGTTACTAATGTAGCTTATAAAATGTACTAATATTACTGATGCTGTTATCAAATTATTTATTTTTTCTTTAAAATAACTTTTTCTTATGAAATTTCAAAAAGTATTACTTATATATTTTTAAAATTCTTTTTGTCAGAAATCAAATTGGCGGGAGCAGGTGCAGTAGAGATGAAAAGAAATTTATACTGGACAAAATGAAGTATTAAAAAAAGTTTGAAGCTGAAATAAAAGTTTACAAAAAAAGGAAATGAAAGGGAGCTTTAAAACTAAAAAAAGGGGATTAAAAAAATCTTTTGAAAAAAGATGTGGGAAAAAACTCACCCCAGAAATTAAAAAAAAAAAAAAAAAAAAGTCTCCTGAAAGTTAGTAGTCAATTTCTGAAGCATATTCATCACCAGTAGCATTAAGGAAATAGTAAAGAAAAGATAAAATGTGAGGATTCGTAAGAAAATTAGCTTCAAACATATGGCTCTTTATTCAGTCTACTAAATCTGAGATAAATGACCTTTAAAATATGCTACAAAATGTCAGAAAACTTTTTAATTTCAAGACGATGCAACTGTTCATCCTAATAATGAAATTGGACTCTCGATTTGATCAAGTTTGCTACTGCTTAAGTTGTAAGAATTTTGCTTTCATTTTAACAATGTGGAAATAAAAAAAGGAACATTATTAAAATTGGGATTGATTTAATTATTTAAATATAATGCCAATAGTATAAAAATAAAATACCGCAACTGTTCTGAGAAAATTAGAAAATTTATTTAAGAATTGCTAAATGTATACAAATCAAAGGGAAAAAAAAGAAATTAAAAATTCTCTTAAAACCAACTATTTTATTATAAGCTGATTTTCTATTAAGCTATCTTCTTGAAGGATATTCATAATATGTATAGACTAGGGAGAGAACTCGGAAAGCAAACAGATAAATTTTGCATGCGAACATTGTTAATGCATTTACCTCTCCCAAAACTTCAAAATGAAGTCTTGGTCTGTCTTCTTGCATACAGCCGACCACCACTGAATGTAGCAGTATCGACAGGATTTGTAGTGGTCAATTACTGTCTTGGTTTGTCTATTGGAAGACAGACCAAGACTTAAATATCATAATATACACTATAATAATACATTGCAAATATGCTGCTGATGAAAATTTAAAAATGAAATTCTGTGTAGGTGTTATCTATTTGCAGCCTACTTTTATTAGTGTAAAAATATTCATTCAACAAATCATTAAAAATGCATTTAAAAAAAAATCTGAATTGCAGTGTCAGAAAGATAATTTGATTAGATAGGTTAATAATACTTTATTTACAAAATTGATTATATTTTTTATTTAATTAAAACTTGCAATATAATTAAATAGTATTTCTTGCTCCATTTTTAATTGTTATCATGCACATTGAAAATTTTTAGCCAAGAATTGAAATTATTTACTATTTATTGCTTTTTATAAAAACACACTTAATCAGTAATAAAGTTATATATATAATATCCAAAAAAATTGTCTAATGCAAATAATTTACTAATTTTAAAAATGCAATTAATTCAATAAAGTAAAACTGGGTATGGCTTACTTGCCTTAATTCATGCATATGTAAATATAATTGATAATGTGTTATTAAACTATTGCTTTTCAATGCAGTATTGTAATTGACTCTATTATAATGAAAAGTAAATTGCTTTAAAATGGTTTTCATTTCTTTTTCTGAAAACAACATAAAGCTTTAACCTACATGAATTCTTAATATATGTTAATATTAAAGATTACCATTATTGATTTGTGAAAGTGATATCACAAAATCAAGGAATGAGTGAAAAAACAATTTGATTTTGTTGAATATGATTCATGAATGAAATTAAACTTACTCATTCGATACAACTTCAGACTTTTTTTTTTATAAAGTATGTTAAACAGGACTTGCAAAACTCATGAGATCCAACACTGATTTTAATCTTCTGCTGCTGGAAATTTCCTGGCCCTATGAGGGAATGAAAAAATAGAGAAATGTTATGTAGCATTTAAAATACTAGTGGGAACTGTACTAGAAGGATTGAAGTCCTAACTTGTGTCTGGCACAACAGTTGTATTTGACCTTAAACAAAGTTTAAAAAATTTCTAATATGGCCACCCTTAAGCAAAAGGTTATGAATTAATATAGTATGTCATAACTGTTTTCTGATACAATATTTTGGGAATGGAACTTCATTGCTGCATACTACAATAAATGATCAAGAAGAAAAGTAAGTAAAATGAGTAATAAAATACTATATAAATTTAAAAATGTGCAAACCACGATTTTTGCAAGACTGACTTAAACTTTCCATGCACAAGTGTTGGCAATACTCAAATGATTCAGAAGGAGAAAACACACACACACACATTTTGTCAGGACCTGTTGAATCAAGTGGATATATACCATTATGTATCAAATATGAAACTAGAAAAAGTTATTACCACACTGTATGAACACATTTTAGAAAGAGCCCCATTTGTATTAAAAATTACTCTATATCAAACTCTTCATTTTAGGTATTTTATTACTAATGTTTCAACTGCTACATCATTGATTTAATAAAAAATATCAATTTTTAATTCTTAGGTTCTTAATAAATCAGCTTAACATCCCCATGCATTACTGTTTAGATTCTTTTTATTTAAGAAATTCAAAAAAATCTAGCACTAAGTTTAAAATATTTTTATGTTTAAAATTAACGTTAAATTATGTTAAGAATTAAATTTATTACATATCTTTTTTTTAAAATGAAATTTGAATTCAATTACATAGTTTCAGTTTTGTTATTTTTTCAGACAACTGAGGTAAACATGATTTGCAAAACTATTTTCACTTAAATTTTATTAAATACATGTTTCTTAATAGTCCAGCCAATTGGTCTTAAAGATAACCATAACTCTGCTAAGAGTTATGAAACGCATTTGAAACATTTGTTATCCCGGATTTCAAAAAATCTTGTTTAAATGCAGCAATACCACATAATAACTTAATCTATTGAATGCATTCTCTTTAACTTCCAAGTGCAGTTTTATTTAACCGCCAGCAGTTTTATTTAACCAGCTAATTTGAGAGTTTTTAAAAGAAAAAGAAATTAGTCAATCCTTTGATAAAATAGCAGAACTGGTCTTAAACAAATATTAGATTCATTGAATTTTTAGAATTAGAGTCCAATGATTCCTAAATCAAATAGAAAATGTGTTAAGCAATGGAGTATAGTTGTTAATTACCTGTACATAATCAAATGTATTGTACAAGCAAACTACATCTATTTTTTTTTGTTCACTGTTATTTCAAATAATTACATACATTTATTAAATTAAGTGAAAACCTTGAGTATTTAAAATGAAACAAGATATATTCTACTGTAGAATTATTTATTCGAGATTTCGTAATTATCTGGACCATCAAGGGGGAGGACACAAGGTTAAAAATTCATTTCAGGATGTGATTTAGTATAAAGGTAGTGAACATTCAGAATGCTCATTCATGAAAATAATAAATCGCAATGGCCAATGAGTTTCAAGAAAATGTCCTTCAAACTTTCAGCATAGTTTATATACTAATAATGCGTCTCCATTGCCGAATTGCGAATAGAATAATGGTTAAGAACTGTCGTAGCGAATAGGAGATCCGAATTCGATCCTGGGATAGCATTGTTTAAAATTCATTTCAAATTAATTTAGTAATTTATAAACATTTTTAATTAACGTTTTTCATTTTTATGCAAAAATAAATATTCTCTTTAATTCGCAGATTACAATTTAATTTTTAGAAGAAAAAAATTATCAGTATGAATGCATTTTTGAAATATTTGGAATTATTTGAATTAAACTAACATTTTAAAGGTAATTTCATTTACTGACCTAGGATCAAACTCGGGTCTCCTGTTTGCTGCGTCAATGTCTTAACCGCTATACTATTCGCGTCTCGGCAACGGCGACACATTACTAGTAAAATAAGCAGTGCAGAACATTTGAAGGCCATGTTTTTGAAATTAACTGGCCATTGCGCTTTAATATTTTCATGAGTGGGCATTCTTTAAATGTACACTACCTTTAAACTAAATCTCTCCCGAACTGAATTTTCAACCTTTTGCCCTCCCCTTGTGAGATAATAATTTTAATTTACAAGATTTAATCAACCTGAAATTCTTCAAAGTACTTTTTGATATGTAACAATGCAGATATTTTATTTTCATTATCCAAAGGGGGGGGGGGAAGTAGGTCCTTAAAAATTCTCAGAAGTCAAACTCTTTTATTGCCTTGTGGAGTTCATATTTAATTGTATCCACATCATGACAATTCTGCTTCTCTATAACAAGTTTTCATTTCAGGAATGAAAAAGAACTAATAGCAGAGGTTGAGATGGTCAAATTAAGAGAATGATCTATTGTAATAATAATAAATCATCAGTCTAAAATTAGTAAACCCATAAATGAAAAAGAAAGTTGCATTTAATTGGCACTTGTATAATTTTTTAAATTCTTGGTGCATATTCTGCTTTCTATTCCTTGCCCTGCGATTTCAACATAATATATTCACAGAACTGTGGTTCATCGCATGTGACGACTTCATCTAGGGAACAGATAATTTCTGTGAAATTAGTTGGCATAGCAAGTGGTCCCCAATTTCTGATCATACGTGAGCATTTATATAGCATTCTGAGTTGTGCTGATGAATCCATATGTAGTTTATCAGCAATCTTCTGAACATTGATATCCCTGAAAGGGCTGACTGTTCATCATATGTGAGAGTGGTTAACCTGCTTTGCATCATCCTTAATCTTGATTAACTAGCCACACTGAAACAGAGTTGCCACGCCACCAGAAAAACAGGGAGTTTAAAAACAAACAATACAGGGAAATGTGATGTTTTTTTAAAATAAAAACCGGAAAAATATGATGACTTTTTAGTTATATATTTACATATTGCGATCTAAAAACTGCCGATTTCTAAGGATTGCATAAATAAATAATTATATGCATTGCTTCCAAAAACAGAACATTACAATTTGTGATTGTGTAATGAAGAGCAACCCCCCCCCCCCCCCCACGCACACACACAATTTTTTTTTCTTTCTGTGTAGATCTGTCCAGTTTCGGTTTGGGATCATTGTTTCTTTTCCAATATATTCCCAAAATGCTGCTAATGAACATGCATGCGACTTCTGTAACTGCGTGAAATAACACATTTCTACATTCAGTCTTTGGAGCCTGCTTGTATTTAGTCTACCATAATTGAGTTTATTGAATGGTTTGTGTATTATTTGAGAAAATGTTGGCTTATTCAAAGCAGATTAGATAATTTTTATAAACAACGAGCTTCTCAAAATCTGTATTTAATACGAAATGGTTGGATTTAAAAAAATCAATCTGAATTTTGTTGAATGAATTTGAAGAGTTCCATAAAATCCGTTTGCTGCATAATACTGGCTTTTTAATTAGCTTATGTAATAAGTGAAAACAGGTACTTACTAGTTATATCAAAAGAGGAAAACATACAAGACTGCCTGCCAGCTCATCACTCAAATTGAACATGTCATCTTTTCCTTATTCCATTTAATATCATGTCAGATCCAAAAACGTCAAATTTAATATCTGAAAATAAACCTATTTTGAACTTTGTAATAAAAGAACAATATTTTAAAGGTGAATTTTTATGGGCATTGAAATTTGGAGCATTGCATTCGTTCTTTAATGCATTCAATAAAATATTGAAAATATTCTCACATACATTCACTGAAAGTGAAATAGCTAAACAAATTTTGTTAGGACATACAAAAATGTTAAGGATTAGCTCTTATGGAACTGATGGTTGAAAAACCTGCTGAATTTGTTGCCCTAATATTTGAAAAATGAATAAATAAAAAAGTAATTTTCCTTTTAATGTTTTTTTTTGTATGTTTATTAAATAATCTTTAAATGATTTATATCTTGCTAACAAAAATTTTGTGTTTTATTTTACCAGGCCTTAATTTTTTACATTTAAAGAGTATGAGAGGTAATATAACCCCCCCCCACTAATATATAAATTTTGTCTTCTAAATAATTTAGATAAATTGTATTTTTTAGTATGTAAACATTCTTTAATTACACATTAAATTTCTTTAAATGGGCTTTATTTTGAATAATATTAAATTTCCTTTCCTTACTTTTTCTACTTCCTAAAATCTTATTGCTTTATAATTAGCATATGAGTGCTTTTTGTGTATTTCCTTGTATTTTTTGTGTTCAAAAATTATAATACCATTGTTAAATCTCTTGAAAACACTGTTAGAAATAGAGCATATTTCTTTCCTTTTTTAATTTACTACTACATGAATTAAATTTGTTTTATTTCCTTTTATTAGAAATTGAGATTTTCAGAGGTGGCTTTGTCTTGAAACTTTAAAAGCACTTTTGAAAGAAGGCAGTCATTAGAGGATATTTTAAAAGCAGGTTAAGCTACTCTTGGGGAGGGATGTTTTGTGATGTTTAAGATATTGTTTTTTTATGAAGAAAAACTTAATATTATCTTCTGCAGAAAAGCATTCTCTAATCACTATTATTAAAGCATAGTTGATTTTGTACGATGACTTTCTTAAATTTACTATTCTTCTAAAAATGTTTCTTATTTGTGGTATTATGTTGTGGAGCTGTAAAACAATATACATCCTACTATTGTAATAACATTTTTTTTCCTGCAATTTGCTTATGGTATTTTATAACTAAAAAAGCTTTTTTTTTCTTAATATATTAACAATTTAAATATGTTACAGTTAAAAAAAGGCATAGAAAATATAGCAATGTAAAAAAGTAAATTTAATTTCTTCACATTATTTTTACTTTTTTTTGTAATGAAAATATTTAACTTGCATCAAAGTAGGGAACTTTAGAGTAGAAGTTTTATACACAAGATTGAATAAATAAATTCGAGATAGAATCAATTTTTACCACTTTAATTACATTTTATTCAAATTTTAAAAAGTGGGACAGGTAATTTTTCTAATCAGTTTTTCTGCTTATTAATGCAGCTCTTAATATATTTGGTCTACTTTTAGCTTGCAAATGTATTTAACTTTTAGTCAGTTTATATTTAACTGGGCTTATCACTTGAGTTTGTGAATGTCACACACCATACTACTTAAAATGTAATAAATAATTATTTTACTTGGGTTGAAATTCATGCTAGATATCTTTTGGTTGCATTTAACTGTTGCAATCTGTTTCATGAAAAAATTCAATATTTTAAAATTGGAATGCTTGTGCAATAAAATTGGGAGTGTAATATTTTAAAATTGGAATAAAATACTCTTCTGCATGTCTGAACATCACATTTTGTAGTATTGGTGATAGGGTGAGACTGATGTCTCACTCTTTGAAGTTATGGCGACAAAACAAATGGATGCAAAATAATTCTGTACTCCTCTAGTCCAGCTGTATTTAACCAATTGAATTTGTAAATTGTATAATAGTGTAAGTGTATTGCATGTAATGCAAAAGCTATATAATACTTGATTTTATGAAACTAGTCTACCAGTTTACATTTTATTTGCTTCCCCAAAATTATGGGAAAAAAAAACTTATTACTTCAGAAAATAATTTGGAAATAAAAATATTTCTTACTTTATTGGTACTACAGGAAATTTCTCACACAATTCATAACTTAGATTTTGTATTTGAAAAAAAAGTTCTTTATAAATCCAGAATATTATTTTAAAATCCACTGTGCATATAAAGGATCATATTCAAAGAGTACGTGACTAAAAATCACAGATAATTGCTTACCCTGATATATCCTAAGTGGCAAATAGTGTCTTAGATTATTTTTTTTAAAGCACCATATTCTATAAATAAAATTTCAAACAGATAGCTCATGAGAGTAATTTTTCATTAAAAAAATTTTTTTTTTATCATGTTCATACCAGCTGTTTCTATTTGTGAATAAACTCACTTAACCTTAAAAGGTTCTCCCTGGTGTTTTGTAATTTAGAAAA
Source organism: Argiope trifasciata (assembly GCA_026543055.1). Taxonomy (NCBI): domain Eukaryota; kingdom Metazoa; phylum Arthropoda; class Arachnida; order Araneae; family Araneidae; genus Argiope; species Argiope trifasciata. The sequence goes on along the minus strand of JAPMOQ010066939.1, from coordinate 1,525,079 downwards.
AAAAGCTGATCAAGACTTATGAAAGTCTTGAGAAATTATTTTAAGCAGCCAAAACCAAAGAAGTAAATGTTGGACAAAAAATTAAATTTCATTCAAATGTTACCTATGCTATTGCAGAGCAAACAATAAAATTCTTTTGAAAAAAGATGTAATGTATATTTTAGAAACATGTTTTCCATCTGTGTTGGAAATGTGTTTAGTTGTGACTTATTAAATTTTTCTCTTATATTTTATTTTATGTAAATGGAATAATTTGTATGAATAACTTGGAACAGATGCAATTAAAAAAATTTTCTAATTTGGGTATTAATTACCCTCTGCACATGCATGCTTATATTTTACTCATACCACACACTTTTACAGGTTAAATAATTTTTTTAAATATCTTTTTTGCCATAAAGAAAGAATGAAATTTATTTCGGAAGATAGAAATTTTAAAATAAAATAATAATTTAAAAAAAACTTTCTTTTTTATACGTTTTTTTGTATATTTTCTGATTTTATAAATATAAAAGGATTTAAAAAATAGAATTGCACTGTAGGAAAGTTTTAAAAAAATTAGCATTACGTTTGTTGACAAATTATTAAATGGAACATGCAGCAGAAATCAGTTTTCCTCATTTTCATTCAAATGTGAAAGTATGTGAATTTTGTACATCAGGTAAAAAATGCTTTATCACATAAGGAATTGTGTTATAGAAAGGCATTTTCTAGGTTTTATCATAATTTTCTTTTTATTTCATACACTTTTGCCTGATATAGAATTGAATGTATTTACCTGTAATTTTTTATTGCTTGTGAGCTTAAGTTACAGCACACTCTATAGAAAGAGCTAAAAGATTTATAGATAGAAGATTGAATACTGTTTTATTCTGTTCTCAAAGATAATAACATGGATAAAGTTTTATATTTAGGTACTGTCTGCTTCTTAAATGCAAAATGTGGATAGTATCTTTCGTATCAGTAGATATAATTTTTTCTGGCATTTAAAATAATTTAAAACAATTTGATTCTCTAGATTAATTGGAGTATTGAAATAGATGTTCTTCCCACTCGCCTTAAAAAACGGTAGAAGTTTATTAATGTAAAATTTTTTACTGATGGTTAAAAACTCAATATTTTTTATTGATAATTTTTACAATCATATACTCCTCAAAGATAAGGTGTTATAGTAGGTTTTTTATGCTTTATTATATCTATATATTTAAGAATGAAATAGGAGAATGCTTCGTTATGTTTAAAACTGCACTGCCAGCAGAACAAATTTTCCTCCTTGGAATTCAGAATTGGCTATGAAAGAGCAGTTATTGTACTCTGCCAGCTGTTTTCTAAGAAATCATTACTTTATGATCATAATTCATGCCTAATATTCATAACAGTAAAACAATTTGTTCTGTTGGAATCCATGTAAACTATGACTTAATTCTATTCTGAAAAAAGTACTGAAACAGATTTAGAACAATTATTATAGCTAATGTAATTTATTATTAGCTTTTTTGTCAAGGGCATTATATGAGAATATTTTCTGCCAGAATATTTATTATTAGCTATGCTTTAAACTTTGGTGAAAATGTGACACATCATTATCTGAAAATGAATTTGTATAATACATGGTTATGATGATATACAATAAGGGCTTCCAACTTACAATGAAATAAAATCTCATGTTTTCAGCTTCTCCCTCATTTTATTATTTTTATTTGTTGCTTGTATGAGATTATTATCTTCTCTTTATATCTCATACTCAACATTTTGCTGCAACTCAAAATACAGTTTTGTAAACTCTTGGATAGTTTCTAGCTGTGTTCCTCCACCTGCTCACTGATGTTAGTGCTATCCTGTTCTGTTCTGATAATCTTGAACAGAGACCATCTAGTTAGTTCAGGCTTCATGGGCACTTGTTCAAATATCTCGGAGTTGAATTTAATGATACAATCCTGCTAAATCTTCCACCTAGAAATAATAATTCTCTTCAAACAAGCATTCAACACACTTAAATGTGATATATCCTTGTATCTCATTCTGTGAAGCATTTCTCATTAAGAGAGCCATTTCTTTACATTTTATTTTGCTTTTTAAGCATGGCTTATCTGTATTACTGTAGTTCAACTAGTAATAAAGTCTAATATTATAAAAACAATATATATTAAATGAAATTTTATGGGAAAATTAGATGGCAAAATACTTGTGTAATTTATAATATAAAATACCGTGGGGGGGGGTCTCCTGGGGCTTCTTTTTGAAATTTGCTGACACCGTCTTTATAATACAAGTTCTGTTGTCTGTATCTCAACTTTTGCATTGAGGGTTTCTCGAATCTAGCATTTCTACTGGTGATATGTTTGTTCATTTCAATTGCAGCAGTTTTCTTAAAATTCCAATGTAATATAGGGGAAAAAATACCTTATTTGAACAGCTGGATATCTTATACTGATGTATATATCAATATAAGATCTGTATGCATTACTGAATTCGGCAATGTGTCTATATTATTCATAATTAGCTCCAGGATAATTACCAATACCCTATGGTTAATCATAAATTCTGGTATCTGTTTAGACTTCCTTATTAAAATACCAATCAGGCTTACCTGAAATTTTTTTATAGAATCACCAATTACTGAAACATTGTATGTTTCGGCAAATCTTCTGTACCAAAAACAAGGGAAGATACAGATGCACAAGATTTTAAATATCCTTTTGCCATAACAAAGTGGGTATCTGTATTAAAACAATCTTAATATGTCTTATATTTTAAATGCTGTTATTATCGTCCAGGAGTATTTACCTGCCATCCATAATATTTTTTGTCTATTCATCTAATGTCTAGTTCCATCTTTAAGGAATCTTCTATATAAATAATTTTTATTAACTGAGGGCATATCCCCCACCTTATTTATAACAATTTGAGTCGAATTGCTATAAATTGCAGTTTAACTCAGGTCAGATACATTTTTGCACATTTTTTTTTTTTTTTAAGTTTTATTGTAGTATCAAGCAAACAAATTTCTTAAACTTTCATGTACTTTCTTACTCTTACATGCATTCTAAATAATAAAATAAAAAAAGAGTAAAATTTATTTTTATTATTGATTTTAGTAATTATGTATATAACTGTTCCTCACTATCAGGGGTAACTCATTTATATTGAAATATACAGATATATAATAATTCCTTGAACAAGTTTTAAATAAAATACTATATTTGATAAGCTTATCTATAGTTGAATAGTTTTTGAAATAGGAGAAAATGTAGACTGTCAGTAACACTGCAACTTTTAAGCTTAGATTTATTTCTTACAGTCTATTTCATATAGTTTAATATTTTTAACAAAATGTATGCTAATATTATATATATGAATTAAAAAAATGTAGACCCAGAAAAAGATATGCAGATGTCTGATAAAAAAAAAGTTATTTGAAAAAGTAACCAGTTTCTTACCATTTATATTTCTAATTAAAAAATCTGAATGAAAACTGCAGAAGTATTAAGGCAAATGAAATATACTTTGTGAAACATCCATGTTTGTGTTTAAATGTAATGTATTTAAAATGTGTTAATGTATAGCTCATCTGATATAGCATTTTATAAAAATGTCTTGATTACATATTATTTTAGATGATCTATTTTAACTCAACAGAACATAAACACAGGTAGCTGTACTTCATTATAAAATAAACACCACCTATGCATAAAGTGATTTCAGTTGCAAATGCAGAATTTCTTTTAACATTATAAAATATAAATTTACTTATGGAAATATAACTGGTGCTGCATTTTTATAAGACATCTAGATTTAAATAATTTGAAGCTGACTATGCCACCACTTTTAAAGTTCATTGTGTTCCACTTTCTCATCTCATGCTGAGTAAAAGTAAATTGCACTACTATTCAGTGTGGCTATATAATCTGTGTATGCATCTATTTAAAATTAAATCAATTATTTCTGTGTTGTACAATGTGAATGATGATAAATGGATGTTATTTATGTCTTGCATCATTATCATACCTATATCACCATCATATATACATTGGGTATTGACTGGTTGACTTTTATTACATAGTAATAAGTTTTAAAAAATATGTCAAGAATGCTGTTGCTATCATTGGGAGATCAAAGATCGTTTAAAACAGTTTATTTTTCTTAACAAAGCTTTAGAAGAAGACATTTCTGAATTTAAAAACTTGAAGACACTAATAAATTTTTAAATTAAAAGACATTTCTTGTAAAAGAATGTTTCTATTTTTAGTCATCTGCTTCTATGGAAAGTGTTAACACTTAATGTAATTACTTTTTGTTTTTTTTATTTGCTGCATTAAAACAATTTTGCTGGTTTTTTGCTTGAAGGTCTTTTTAAAAAACAAATTCCTGAAATCCATCTTAATTACTTTTTGAAGTCAATATTTTTTGTCTGATTGCCTGTGTTAAGCAAAACAGTCTTTATGAGAACTGATTCATAAAATTACTTTCTCTACTTAGAGGTCGGGAATTTTTTGAGGTTCTTTAATCAAGTTTTTATTGAATGCCTGATGAAGTAGATTTTGTATTAAAAAATTTCTAGTCAAAGAAAATCCTATTTAATTCTTAAAATTACAAATAGCAAAATTAGAATTATGACTGAAATGATTAGATAATCTTTTATTTAATTTTATGTATAACTTTTCAAAGTTGTTTATTAAGAACTATTCATTACATTTGTTGATCAGAATTATTGAAAAATGTTTAGTATATGTGGTGTACATAATTCATTTAATCATATAAAAATGTCATGCATGGAAATTATGTAATCTTGTTTCAAGAATTCCTTGTGTGTTAATTCAGCAAATGAAGGCTTTAAACGTAATCATTTTTTAAAAATAGATATTTGATCCTTTGATGAAAAAGAAGAAGAAGAAGAAAAAGATGCCCTTTGATCCTAGTGCTTTGGAGGATAATTCTATTGCTAATGAAGCTAGTGAATTCCAGCAAGATGATGATACTGAGAACATAAAAGATGATGTTGATGGTGTAGATGACAAAGAAGGTGGGCTTTTTTATTATGTGTCTATTACTTTTCATCGTTAATAATTTATTTTATATTATATATTTGTTCTTTGGGTACATAAAACAATAAAGTTATAGTTGTTTTTAAATAATAAACTAAATTATTAGGTGTTTCATATTGCTAATTTATCTGTAATGGATCTTTCAAAACAAAATGTTGTAGTCCTTTGTTCATCAGAGTCATTTTCAAATGAATTTTTAAAAGAAATTATATATGTATCATTCAGTTTTAGTGTATGGTGATTAACTGGAAGTTTCAGGTATATGATTTATTTATACCAGATTAATGAGGAAAAGCTTGAGAATACCGAAAATAAAAATTTTTGACCTGTGTCAGTTGCATTTTGTTAATCCTCGGGCAATATAGAAATAATATCTAAGTTCCATTCAATTTTCCTGCATACATTAATAACAATTAAATTATAATTATATTACAATAATGACTGTTATGCTTTTAGTTCTGCCTGAAAAAACTATTTGTGTGATAGTAGAATTATCATTAGGATTTGCTCTAAAGTTATTGAAATAACTCAGTTCTAGAGTATTTGTTTATGGCAGATAATAAACATAAGTTAATATATAATTCTTACATGTTCTGTGTAAATTTGGCTAGGAAATAATGAAAACAAGATCCTTTTATTATTATTATTATTGCATTTGTGAGTGCGTTGAATAAATTTTGAATGTTATTTCTTTTGGTATAAATTTCAGAAACTGTTCTTGATCTTGATGATTTTTCTGGATTAAAGAAGAAAAAGAAGAAGAAGAAACCATTCAATTTAGAAGAACTTGATTCAAACTTACCAGTATGTATTAGAAACATCATTGAGTACTTGTAAGTTAAATTAGCTTTTGGCTTCCTTATATTCAGTGTTATTGATAAATGTAGAATTGATTCTTTCCAAAATTTTAAAAAAAATTGATGTGTTCCCCTGATTATATATATATATATATATATATATATATATATATATTTGTCCGCTAGTGATTAATGAGAAATTTAATCCTTGCACTTCTTTTGAATAAGTTATTACATGCCTAACTTGAGACTAGATAACTTAGTATCTAAGATTATATAAACTGATTTCAGATTAAGCAAGTATTCCTTTCTCCTCCTATTCCAGAAATGATTCAGGATTGTTTGTGGAAATTTAATAATTTTTTTTTAAAGAATTTGTATTAACGTTTAATTCATAAATTTTAGATTGTATTGCAGTTTAAGGGTGTTAATCTTTTCCCAATTAGAAAATGAGAAGGAGTGATTTGTGAAGGTTCGGAAAATTGATGGTATTGATAATTGATAAGCATAGAATTAACTATAGCTACAATTTAAAAGTTTCTAATTTCTTAAAAGAAAGACTTGATTTGTCAATAATTTTCTTTAAACAAGTTTTAATCATATGTATCTGCCTTTTCTAAAAACCTCTCCACCATAGACTTCTCAACAATAAATTTCCAAACAATACCTTTGGAGACAAATACATTTTAACTTCATGATTATTGACATATTTCCTCCATTTTATTAATTTAGAATTTGCCCTTTTCATCATTATCAGGATAAATAACACAAACCTCTACAAGAAATAAATTTCCTAAATGCTATTAAAAATGAGTCGGAACTGATATTATGAATTCTAAATAAACAGCTCTCACTACATCACAAGTAAATATTATCAAATAACACTTATCATTAGGAATCATTCACACAAAAAAATTCCTGTAACGTCTACACCAGATACATCAAATGAATGTTCTAGAATTCTATCGGGAGGTAGCGGAACTACCACCTGCTCTCCAGTCTTAACCTCAAAGCATGTACATATAAGACAATCATCTTTTACAAATATCTTCCTTTGATTATCCAGAAGTGTTCGCGCACGTGAGTTGAGATACCGTCAACAGTCAAATTAACTACCAATATCAATAATTTTACAAATTTATTGTTAGATGGGAGGAACAAGGATGCTTTAGCCTCATGTCACCACCAGAAAATCGCAGGCGACCCTTCAATTGGAGCAAATTATTTTCATCGAGTTCAGAGCTCAAATTATACATACGTGAGCCCTTGGAAATGAAACTCTTAGAAAGAAGTGGATGAATTTCAGCTCCGAAATTTTTATTTTGAGTAGACTTGATTCAAGAATGTAAGTCTTTCTGAAGTTCAAATGTTTTAAACGACTGACCGAATTTTAAAGAACTAGGTTTAGAATTGTTTATAAACCTTTTCGCGAAAACTACAATGCACAAAACTGCAAAGATTGCTGAATGTTAATAATCTTGAAATACAGTTGTCAACATTGGTAATGACAATCAGTGTGTTGACATTTTCGATTCTCCGTCGCTATGATGAAAATATTTCTTTATGACAAATTTAATCATAGAAATTTGACGGACACTCCACAGTTCATGACCGGCCGAAACAGCTACGCAGGTCCTGTCTACAAAAGAGAATTCGAGAGAAATGCATTCGCCGATTCCCCTCTCGTAGTCAAATCACCAGTGTTTTCCGATCCACCACAATGGTACCAAAAGTGCAGAAAAGTGACTACTTCTGAGTCACTGTTACACCTGATTTGTTTCCAGATTTTTGCCGATATTTTCACCCAATAGGTAAAAATTTTCGAATCACTCAGAAGCTCGAATCCAAATCCTGAGCAGTATTATTTTCGGTAACCTTCTTCTCCTGGCACTAGAGCTACATTTGATTTTAGTTGTTAAAAACTTATTCTCATACTCCTCGAAAAGGTCTTACCCGTATCCTCTTCTGATTATATTTTGTGCCAGTACATCATGTTGCTTCTGTGCTCCGTGGAGCAGCTTAGTAAATTCTAAAATCGGTGCCTTTATCGATATTTATTATCAATAACACCGGTATATAGATATTATTTACGGAGCTTAATATTAAGCTTGAGCCTTCTATTACCGATGGGGTTCGTACCTGCTACGTTAGCAAACAGGAAGTAAACAAGAGGCGGCAACGCCATCTGTACACAATCCACTACACATAATTTGCAAGTTGGCTTTTTTTTTGTATTTGTGAGGCAAAATTAATTATTTTTCTTTTAATAATACATACTTTGCATTTTTTTCATAGATATATAATTAGCACTAGTTATATCGTAATTTAAATGTAAATATCTCTTGAAAATGTATCTTCAGAGAAATAAAATACTCTTTAATTTTAAATTATAGGAATCGGAACCCAAGGACGAGACTTCAGTTGTTATAACAGATGATAAAGATGCAGATGATGTTATTCTTGATGATGATTTAGATTTTAGCCTTCCAAAAAAGAAGAAGAAGAAGAAAAAGATTAATATTGATGAATTAGAATCTGAATTTGGTGTTGCTGAAGACGACGATGATGATGATACTAAATTTGGTATGTTTATGTAAAAGCCGATGCATGTAATAATTGTAATGATCTTATTTCTTTCACTAATGTTTCTGAATTTGAGTATTTTAAAAATATTTTTTTCCAATTTATATTTATTTTCCTATTAATTTGACTTTTTTTTTTCTGTTACACTTTTAACTAGATTCATTGTTTAATGATTCTCTAAATTTTGTAAAAAAGAATCATTAGTTCTTTTCTCATTTTTTTCTCTTTTTATTTTATTTTATTCATATATTTTTTCACGGAATTTCCTTTCTCGGTGCTTTATATATTAGTTTCTTTTGATTATTGAAGGAGATGTGACTTGCTATCTAGAAAATTTAACCATTTTAAGAACTTATTCTCTCACTGTATGTTTGGTGCTTGCAGTTGCAATATGTTTTCTTAAATGACTCCTGAAATGTTTAATAATAATCTGTTCTAAAGAATTCCTCAACTAAAGCATATGAAAAAGCCTAAACCAAAAGTAGAACCTTTACTCTTGAGGCATTTTTGTTTCATTTGAGATGTCATATTTTAGTAATGTTTTATGTGTTGCAAGATATAGTTCTAATCTTGTTTATATGTCTTTTTTCATAAAAGAGTGTTGTCACAATTTTGTAATGTATTGGACTGTTATTGAATTAGCTACTTTTGGATAACTTACACAGTTCAGTGGAACTAGTTTTATGATTTTGTCAAAACGACCAAGAGTTTTATATATTTCTAGTTGCTATTCAATGTATTTGTTAGAATGTTGTAGCAGTTTGTTGTATTTTATTGTCAAAATAATAAATTGTGCTATTTAAAAGCCCACTTGTAATCAAAGCATGCAAAACTGCTAGAAATATTTGAAACTGACCTTGTTGTGGGATTGTGCCTTTCTGCATTTAACTAGCTTAAAATAACCATAGTTATATTTTATTCAGATGAAATTTTATTCCTTCATCAAATTAATTATTTTGGTTTTGAAATGTCTTTGAATATGAATTATTTGCTAAATAATTAATTTGTAGAGCTAATTTTTTTTTGTACTGTTAAATTATGGCATGTTATTTTGAAGATCATTTTATATTCATACAAGTATTGTGAATTATAATGAGAAAGAATTTTTTAAATAATCTATGTCAGTGTACTTTTTCAGAAAAAATGTTTTGGTGCTATTGATAGTTTTATTTTAATTTAGACACATAATAAAGCTGTGTGTATGTGTGTGTTTGCATTCTGCAGGCTATACCCTTCAGCCTACAGCTACCAAATTTGGCACATGCATACCTTGGAGGTCGGGAATGCGCACCTGGGGTCCCTTTTTTTTTTAAATTTTTTATTAGAATTTTCCTTTTCTACCGAAAAATCTTTTCATTTCCCCACTGTCAAACGAGTAAGGCTTCAGTTTTTTCCTACGCTAAAGAGGCTAGGCATAACATATTTACGGCCGTTTATTTCAAACGATTTTATTTATTTTCTTAGTGTTTGATGCATTCAAAATTAAACATTGTTAAATTAATCAATCATTTGGATCCATTCTAAAGCACTTTTGAATTAAAATAAAACAGAATAAAAGAAATTAAAAATTGTAATCTGCTTAGCTTTACCCTCCAGCTGACGCAGAAAATTCACGCATTTGTATTATCATAATTGGAGTTGAAAATTCAAGCATGCGCATTGTGTTCTGATTGTTGACACACTATTTTCAATGGATACGGACTTGGTTTTGAAGGCTTAACATGCTTTTGACCGATTATTTCAAACCATTCTGTTGATTTTCTTACTGTTTGATGCATTTAAAGCTAAACATTGGTAATTGGTATGTTCAGGATGAATCTGAGAAAATTGTGTTGAGATGTTACATAAATTATGAAAGATATTCTTTAGTTCCATAAGGTTTAAATACTCAACTACTCTGTTTTCAGTACTCATATATGCTTTTAAAAAATGGTTTTTTTTTTCAGTAAAACAAAATCGTGTGTCAATTGCAGATTAATCATTTCCACTTTAAATTAAGGCATAGATTCTATGGGAGCTATCAGAAAATTAAATACATATTACGTTATGACTGATGGCTTTTATAATATTATGAGTAAATTATATGACTCGTAATATTAAATATATTAATGGAGCTTAAAAATATTTTGAAGAAGCTATTTAAATAGGAGTTGCATAAACTATTTAATTATTAAAATTTTAATGAGCATTAAGATTGCTGAACTGGCTGGTCGCCAGAGGCGGCTAGTTAAAAATAAAGTTGGAAATCATTCTTTTTCAGATAAAACGCTTTTACACCAAAGTAAACTTTCAATGGTTGATTTGGTATAATTTTAACCTTTGCTGTAAGTGTAAGTGCTTCACATTTAGCTCATAATTATTGAATAACTAGTGAATTTTTTGTGTTAATTATTTAAATATTTATTAATTTATTTATAAAATGTGTGAAAAAAATTTCATCCTGAATAATATTTGATATATGAACTAGTTTACTTTTATAAAAGTGCTTATTAGATGAAAGAGTAAAAGCTCTCTCTGTTTGAAGACATTCAAGTGAATGGGGTTGTATTATTTAATACACTTAGTCTTTGTTGTGTAATTTCTGAACCAGCAGTAGTAAATTTGTAATAATTTATGTGCCTCAATAAGAAAGAGGTAATGTTTCTCTTCTAATAGTTGTTAATACCGGCATCTTTATTTCAAAAATCCTTTTGTTCCTGGTAATTTTATGCTTAAGCCAATTTAATTTTTTAAGAGAAAACTTACTCTTAAATGCAATTTCTAATCCTTTAAATTTAATGCCTTTTATTATTCAAGTAGAGGAGGATGCTGAGCCGAAAATTACAACTTCTGTGTCATCTAGTTCGTGGCTTGGAACTGATAGAGATTACACATATGATGAAGTAAGTTCTACATTTTTTTCCTTTAAATAATTAATCCAATTTATCATGTAAACATCAGGCTTCTGGAAGATTGGAAGTCTTAATTAGAATTTAATGGTCATTTAAAGGATAGACATTATATTATTTCAGTTTGTTACATGTTTATCTGTTAAATTATTTTTTGCGACTTTCTAATTTGTATTGTGAAATTTGGAAGCTGTTTATCCATTAAATTTTTTAATTATAATATAATTTTAAATTTTTTTAAAATTTTAAATAATTTATTTTTAATTTTGATAATGCAACATAATTATGCTAGTTTGCCAGTGAAATTTTTCTTATTATGCCATTCATGTTACAGAATTTAAAAAAAATTCAAAACTGCAGCTGTTGATAAGAATAACCTGAATAATAACAAAATTCAGAAATCACTGATAACAGATAACATAAATGATTATTATCATTGGATAGAACATAGTTCCTAATATTGTAGATATTTTATCTAATGTTTGTAAGTGTGGTTAAGAGTATTACATGTATTTAAAATATCGGTGCAATTTATCAAATAAAGCTGTATGATATTTGTATTTAGAATGCTTTAAAACACTTCCTAATTATAAATAACGAAAAAACTTTTTTATGCATTTTTTCTTCATTTGAAATCCAGTTGAACGGTTATTGACCAAAATTTTTAAAAAATTAAATAATTAGTATAATAAAAGTAAAAGAATATATATCAGTAAAAAAATGTATATGCATGCATTTGTAATGTTCTGCATTTTAAAAATTTTATGGCACTTTTATATTTTAGTTATTATTAAGAGTTTTCAACATTATGCGAGAAAAAAATCCAGATATGGTTGCTGGTGAGAAAAGAAGATTCATCATGAGACCTCCACAGGTTTTAAGAGTTGGAACAAAGAAAACTTCGTTTGCTAATTTTATCGAAATTTGTAAAATGTAAGAATTTTTTTCCTTTGATTATTTTTGCTTATAATTTGGTGCTCTAAGTTTTTATAGATAATTCTAAGAAGTTTTATTGCTTTCAAATACTTGTACATTAAAAAAATTAATTATACATATTTTTACTAAAATTTTGAAAGTATGCTGATTGTACTGATAATTTTTTGGAGAGGAAGAAACATAACTTATTGAACTAAAGTGCTTCATTTGTCTCGGAAAATGTTTTCCCTATATTTTAGGCTTTAAAATTATTTTGAATGATTTATTTATATAAATGTTAAGGCAGTTGCTATAAGTTTAAAAAAGAGTTTAAAGAGAAGCGATGCAGATTTTGAATTCTCGTTACCCCATTAATGCTTTGATGTCTTTTACTTCAGACAGGGTAATTTGAATTTCGTTTTTTACTACCAAAGAAAGTTAAATGTTTTTGCAATAATTTTTACTCATTTCTTTGTCAGATTTTTTCTAATTGAAAATCATTGAGGGAGTAAATGGCTGTCAAGTTTCTATTATAATTTTTGGATAGTTTTTCTTATTTGTCAACTTATTAGTTGAGTATTTTTCTATTGTAAAAACGTAAAAAATCCCATTATTAGACTAATCATACACTGAAGTGACAAAAGTCATGGGATGACTGTTAATATCGTGTCGGTCCTCCTTTTGCCCGGCGAAGTGCAACAACTCGACGTGTCATGGAGTCCACAAGTCGTTGGAAGTCCTCTGCAGGAATATTGATCCATGCTGTCTGTATAGACGTCCATAATTGTGAAAGTGTGGATGGTGCAGGAGTTTGGGCACGAACGGACCTTTCAATGATGTCCCATAAATGCTCGATGAGATTCATATCGGGCAATCTAGGTGGCCAGATCATGCGCTGGAATTGTCCGGAATGTTCTTCAAACCAATCGCGAACAGTTCTGGCCCGGTGACATGGCGCATTGTCATCCATAAAACTCCCATCGTTGTGTGGGTACGTGAAGTCCATGAATGGCTGCAAGTGATCTGCAAGCAGCTGAACATAACCATTTCCAGTCAATGATCGGTTCAGTTGCACCAGAGGACCAAGTCCATGACATGTAAAAACAGCCCACACCATTATGCAGCCACCACCAGCTTGAACAGTGCCTTGCTGACAGTTTGGGCCCATGGCTTCGTGGGGTCTGCGCCCCACTCGAACTCTACCATCAGCTCGTAACAACTGAAATCGTGACTCATCTGACCACGCCACGGTTTTCCACTGGTCTAGGGACCAGTCGATATGCTCACGAGCCCAGGAGAGTCGCTGCAGGCGATGTCGTGCTGTCAGTAAAGGCACTCGAGTCGGTCTTCTGCTGTCATAGCCCAAGGAAGACAAATTTCGCCGCGCAGTCCTATTGGACACGTCCCTCGTACGTCCCACATTGATTCCTGCAGTTATTTGACGAAGTGTTGCGTGTGTATTAGCATTGACCATTCTACACAGATGTCGGCGGTCTCGGTCGTTTAGTGCAGGTGGTCGTCCACTGCGCTGTCCATTATGGGATGTGATGCCTGAAATTTCATACTCTCGGCACACTCTTGATACTGTGGATCTCGGAATGTTGAATTCACTAACGATATCCGCAATGGAATGACCCATGCGTCTATCTCCACGTTCAAAGTCTGTTAATTCTCGTCGTGCCGCCATAAATCACGAAAAACCTGTTCACATGAATAACTTGAACACAAATGAAAGCTCTGGAAAACGAACTGCGCATTTATACTTTTTCGCTGCGATACTACTGCCATCTGTATATTTGCATATTGCTATCCCATGACTTTTGTCACTTCAGTGTATATTCTATGTCTTTGAGCTAGGAAAATGGTCAATTTGTTAAGATCTTTGTTTCTTTACAATTTTGTTCTATATAGTGTTACTCGTTTAATCTAGAAATTTCTGTGACATGGCATATAAATCTAAATGTTCTAAGGCATAAATATACAATTTGCATGCCCTCAGGTCTGTGTTTTTTATGCTGTTTTTAAGCTACACATTTTGGTATAATCATTGAATGTGTTTGTTTAATAATAAAACTTGCAATATTTCATATTCTTGTTCAGCTGTACTAGCATTATCAATATTAGGACGTGTTGATTAAGTTGCATTTTTGAAATAGCATTAGTTAAAGGTAGGAAGTAGCCAGGCATTTTAAATAATTTGACTGAAAATACCATATGTATATATTGCTTAATTCATTTTGTCTATTATTCAGTTATTGTCAAATCCTCTTTCCCAACAACAACAACAAAAAAAAACGTGTCAGAATTATAGAAGATTACTTGCAGAACATTAAGAAGTGGTTTAGCATCATATTACTAGGTGAATATAATGTTTAAATTTAAGTGATTCTTATAGATTTTAATTGTAAAGGTTGGGTGTTGTGAAGTTAAGCGGATTATTCAGATTCTAGATTTTGAGCAATCTATTTGAAGTTCTTGATATTATTTATTCCTCTAAATAAATTTTTATATATTTGATTTTTTTTGTATATATTGGATAGTATAAAGATTTATCACAATTTATGAAAATTATACATTTTTAGAATTCAGATTTTCTGTATCTGCATTTGTGGTTGATAAAAATAAATGATTATTTTCCTACTAGGGTACATCGACAACCAAGACATTTACAAGCTTTTCTTTTGGCTGAATTAGGAACAAGGTAAGATCATGTTGTGTTAAAGAAAATGGAGTCTTGGGTATGTTTTTATTCATTTAGAGATTTTTTAAGCCATTTAATTTAGCATGCTTCATGGATGCAAAATTTTAATAATTCAAATTTTATAATAGAATTTTTGCTCATTTTCTCGTTTTCTAGGGTTCTAGAACAGTACACAATTTGAACTATTCTGGAACCCTGATGACAGAATATTCAAATATAGTAAGTCAAATTTGATTTTGCAGGAGTGGTAGTAACCTTTAAAATAATTGAAATGTTAATTATTAATTTCTATATTAATTTATAAATTTTCCATATAAATTATTACACGTCTTAAGAACTAAAATGTAGAAAATAACTTTTTAAAATACTCTCTTGGTTCAGGGTTAAAAATGCGGAAATGAATTTTTATCGAAAATCCAACTTCATACAGAAATTCCAGCAATACATCCAAATATAATTGTGATTAGAAATCCAATTTCTTTATAAAGTATTCTTGTCAAAGTTATAGGATTGCTCAATTTTGACTGTTATCTTTATTTTTAGTATAAAAAATTAATGTTAGAATTTGAGAATATTGTGAGTAAATAAGAATTTTCTTTCTAAAAATAAGAGGATTGCAATTATCAACTAGAATACTTCATATGTTAATAAAATTGTAAATGTAAAAATTATAACATTAAATTAAGGCGAGTTTCTTCATATTGGATTTTTGTGTGTGTTCGATTGTTTAAAATGTCTAGGTAAACTATAAGTTAAGCTGCCTAATTTTGTCAAGGGATTTGTGTGCTAGGTTGTTGCATGGCTAGGTGATCAGTTTTAAATCCTGAAAAATAAGTAGATGTTTTTATTATTCCTGTAAAAGTACAGCATCTACCATTGACTGGCTTCAAAAATGGATGCAATTTCATTTTTTGGCTATTGCATAAAATGCTGTATTAAGATTTCTTTTTAATTTTCTTGTGTTGTAAATTGACTTTCTTAAATTGTGTTTTTTTTAAAACTGAATTTACTAATTTCCTTACTTAAAGCTGTAGTTTTTTTTCACTCTCCCTAGGCTGATTATGGGGAGGGTGAAAAAAAAATTTTTTTTGTTACTTTTATTTAAATTTGTTTCCTGTTTGTAAGGACGGGGCTTTGTAATTGATTTTTTAATTCATCTTTTTTTTGGAATTATGAAATTTTGTAAAAATATGGCTTTCCAATGACAACAAAATATTAAATTAGTTGAAATATGATTTAAAGGGGGTAGTGTAATCTAGAAGAAATCTCTTTTGTGTACTAATTCTGGTTCACAAAGAATACAATAATTTGTGTATTATTATATAATGTTTTAATTTGCTTTTGTATGATTATATTTTATCTCTTTCTTTTTAGTGGCTCTGTTGATGCTAATAATCAGCTTATAATTAAAGGTAGATTTCAGCAGAAACAAATTGAAAATGTCTTAAGGAGATATATTAGTAAGTTTTTAACATTCTTGTAAATATCATATTCATTACTTAATGAATTTTGTGTGGGGGGGAGGCATTTTGTGACAAACAACCTTGGGCAGTTAAGGTAACCGACTACGTTCGTAGGAAAAAAATTTGAAATATTCGATTTTTTAAAAACTTTTTTTGGTGTTTAGTTGTATTATCAATTATAAACACTATAAATACAAAAATATTTGAAAATATATTTTGAGAAGTAGGAAAATTTGTAAGTTTTAGTGAAATTTAACCAAAACGGTTAACATTCTACACAAAATTTTAATGTAACAATCCTATTTTTCTTTGTACACAAGTTATAGAATACAATGATGAATGAAATGAACCAAAATCTAAGAAAAAATTTGAGATGCTAAGAAGTGATGAGTAAAAATATACATATATATGCATTTTTTCATAAATTTACAACTTATTTTTTCTAAAAGCCCCTATAAATGAAAAACTATTTCACCAAGAATTAAAGTTTTGGTTCATTTCATTGCCCATATTATTTAAAATACACCCTGAAATTTTTATGTAAATACCTCTATTAGTTTTTGGGATATTATGTTATTGGTGGATAATTTGTATGAAAATTAAAATTGAAGTTAAAGTCAAATTTTAGCTGAAAAATATATTTTGCTTAAAATTCCATTGCATAATACGTTAGACCTTACTTTTCTAAGAAAAAACAAACTGTTTTTGAAAGAAAAAGTCTGAATTACAAGAAATAACACTTTTTTTAAAAATTCGCCAATATGGTCGAATACCAGTATTTTTAACGTAGTCGGATACCTTAACAGATAATTAATCAGTTGTGGATTGTTGATGACAGGAAAATTAATATTTTTGAAATAATACAAAAGGAATGGTTATAACTTTCGCTTTTTTAATTATTTTTAAAATTTTTAAGCTATGGTAGGAAAAATATATTTTCTTGTGTTATTATCTAAAGTTTTTAAACAAGCACAAATAATGAAATTGTGAGTTTTCCCTTGTGTGAAAATCGAGTGTAATCAATAATCATGTTTATCTACCCTTTTCTTTTGCACTATTGGTTATGTTTAGTATCACAAATATTATATATTCAATGCTACTGGGAACTGTCAATGTATTCAAAATTGTGATTTCAGAATATTTAATCACTTATTAAACAAGATACAGTAATACCTGTTTGTGCGGTGGATAAGGATCGCATAAAAGAAATCGTATAAAAAATATTCGGAAATTTTATAAATTTTTACATATAATAAACAACTTTGTAAGATATACTACTTAAAAAAATTTGTGCAGTGGATAGGGACCGCATAAAAAATGTCGGACTTAGAAAATACATCAGTGATTTATGAAATAGATGAGAATGCCTTCAATTAAATTAAATAATTAAATTAGACCTAAAGAAATTGTAAAAAATATTTAATTCTTCATTGTATATATATACATGGAGAAGTTTTCATATTATACATTAAATAGTTTACTGCTACTCGTAATCCAAAACGCGCGTCTTCTTGTGATGAATTGGTTGAAAATCGCTTTCGTCGCTTGAAGATAGGATTTCAATTCATTTCGTTTTTGGTACCATAAAGTCAGTGATCAGTTTTTGTCACGACGGTCGACTGGTCAATTGCTTGTAAACGTCACGATAGTGAGACATGCATGATCTCAGTTCTTTTTGGAATTTTAAGCGTCTTTCCGCATTTGTATCTATTTGAAGAAAATGCGTTTCCAATTTTTTAGAACTTTGGATCCCTGCATATATTTTATCTGCTGTGATAGATTCCAGTTCTTGTCCATTTGCAAAATCTATCAAGCTATTGATAATGTCACTATCATCGATAGTTTGGTTCTCAATCATCTCGTCCAGGTCATTTTCGCTGAAAGTATCAAAGCCTTCTCCGCCGATGTTATGTGCGAGCGCACTAATTTCAGATAACGTTGACGCGTTTTCGGTAAAGGTTCGATTAATTACTCATTCAGGCTAGATCGCTTTGCAGCACGAATTTAATGCATGTTGTTTGATATGTCCAATTGCTGCTACAATATGGTTTATGCAGTCTAAAAGTGAAAATTTTTTCTAAACTTCAGTCAGACCTAATTTATCGTTCTCTAGCTTTTTCAAAATGTAGCTGAAAGTTAATTCGATATAACGTTTCTTAAAATTTACGATTATGCCCTGATCCAGTGGTTGTATAAAGCTAGTCGTATTTGGTGGTAAAAACACTATTTTTACAATAGGATGTTCTATACTGGGATGACCGGGTGCATTATCTACAATTAGCAACACTTTAAACGGAAGACCCACCTCTTCCATGTATTTTTCAACTTTTGGTACAAAAGAATCGTTGAACCATGTTGCAAATACAGCTGATGTGACCCATGCTTTTTTAATGGCCATGAAGTGTATTGGATATTCAGATAAATTTGCGCCTTTTAGCGCACGCGGGTGTAAAGCTTTGTTTATAATAAGTGGTGTTAACATCTTTGCACCCGAGTCATTACTGCAGAGAAGTGTGATTCGATTCTTTGCCGCTTTAAAACCATTTGCAGTTTTCTCCGATTTCGCAATGAATGTTCGGCTGGGCATCTTTTTCCAGAATAACCCAGTCTCATCTGCATTAAATACTTGATCTGGGCAATATCCGCCATCATCAATTTCCGCTAATATGCGATAATTCATAGCAGTTGTTTCATGGTGGACGCTGCCTCGCCTTGTACCTTCACATTGTGAAGTGCGTACCGTTGTAAAAATCCAGCAAACAAGCCATTGCTTGCAGAAAATTTCTCGTTCCGTAAACAGGATGACGAACTTGAAATCCTTCAGTTGGTTGAAATACTGTAGCTCTTTCTTGAATTAATTCTTTGTGAACTGGGATTCGTTTTTTAGTTCAATCTTTAACCCACAACACGAGAGCCTTTTCCGTCTTCTCTATTACATTTCTCGAATACGATGCTCTTTTACTACTGTCGTTTGTTGCACTATTAAAATTTTCATATATTTTATTCGCACCTTTGTGCATAGCTCTGATCGTGGATTCACCTGATTTAAATTCATTAGCAACAGCTGTGGATCCTTCACCACATGCTAGTCTATTTAATAGTAGAATTTTTGTTTCCAATGGAATTGTCTGTCTTTTTACTTTCTTTTGGCTATAATTATTCATTTTAAGGGAGTACTTATGCTTAAAAATAAAATGAAATCATAAAAACTACATATAAATAGAAATAAAAATAACTAAATTATTTACCTTTAATCTCACAATAAAATACCTTAATCACGTGAATCATGGATAAAACTGAATACGAAGCGTATACTGTTCGCGCGTCGAGGGACAATATATACGTAAATGACTGCTTTGTCAGTAGATTGTTTAAAATAATCGAACAGAGCATCGCGAAGTCCATGTACATCGTTGTCAAGGAGACCACGTAATCAGAGTTTGTATATAACAAGTATATGTACATTGGGAGGAAACATTAAACTTCTGCTAACGCCGCTAAGATTCATATATTATTTCTTTTTGTTCATTTGTGTATATCAATTGCGTAAATAAGCTTTTTTTTCATAAAAATAAATTTCCAAGAACTAAGTTATTTAAAAATGGGTAATTTTTATCTACAATTCTTTTTGTAAATGATGCTAGGAGGCAAAATCTTGCTAGAAAGGTATGGTTGAATTATATTCGATGAGCAACTCTTTAAACTCTTGATTGCTCATTTTAATTTGCAGTCTTTTTTTCTTGGTAATTGTTAGTTTTATCCTGCATTTGATGATATTTGTAGAGTTACCAAATGTGTCATTTTATTGTATATTTTTGTGGTCAGATCATGTAATTTTTCCTAAAGTTTCTATTTTAAAACTTTTGTGTATTGCTATGTTTTCCAGTATAAATATGTGCTTATATTGATTTATTTTCTCAAAATTACCATCTAATTAGTTGTGTATTGTATATTTTCAGAGGAATATGTTACATGTCATACATGTCGGTCTCCAGATACAATTTTACAAAAAGATACCCGGCTTTTCTTTTTGCAATGTGAAACATGTGGTTCACGTTGTTCAGTAGCTAGCATCAAATCAGGATTTCAAGCTGTCACAGGGAAACGTGCTGCTATACGAGCAAAAACTGCATAATATTAATCTTTTTGTATGTTTATTTTATAAAATAAACTATGCAATAACTGTGATTTTTGACACGAAGTGATATCTTAAAATTTTTTTAGTGAAGTTAAGGTGTGATTGTATAAAATATTACTGACACGCTTTACTTCAGAAATTGATAAACAATAATGAATTTCAGTAGAATGAAATACATTTTGTCAGAAATTCTGATGTTGAAATTTGCCATTTTGAATTTTCAACTATCGCATATTGATTTTTAATTTCAAGAAATTATATAAGTCTTGGATGCAGATACTCATTCAAATAATCATGTTATTTGTCTAAATTAATTTTTTAATCAGTTTATTTAGTTGAAAATTGCCAGATTTTTTTCACTGTTGATTATCTTTAGTTTTAATGTACTCATATTCAGTTCAATACTTTGTTTGAATATTGTAATGTGATTATTTCTTGATTAATTAAATAGTGAATTTATAAATTTTTAAGCATTTTAATTTTGCTTGATTTGTTACTCAGAGCTTTACTTATTTAAGTACTCACTTGTGTATAAATAAATTAAAGCTTATTGCAGTATTTTTGAAATGATTTGTCTTTCACTTGAAATAATTCACTCCTTTTCTAATTCAAATTTGTAATAGTGTGAAGGTATAGGTATGTAGAATGATATCTGAACCATTGAAAAAATAGTTGAACTGTCAAAAATACTTTAAAAGTCAAATATTTCTCATACAAGCAACAAATTATTTCTCTAAATGCTTTTACTAAATTTTATTTTATTCACATTCTGGTAGGGTTTTTTTTTTTTTGAAAGATTGAATGGCAGTTTGAATTTGAATATTATCTGAATTAAGAATTATGAGTCAAAAGCCATTCTTTATTAATTCATTCATTGTTTTTCTTCTCATTGACATTATTATTTCCTGCCATCATATTTTATAGATTTGGTTTGATGTTGCAGACAGATATACACATGAAAATTAAACTACCATAAATGAAAGGGTACTAAACATTTATTCCATATAAAACGAATAAAGTCTTATAAGTATGTATGGAAGATAATAAATGAATATAGATGATTTGAAATGAGGAAGTTAGCGAGCTATTATAGGTACCTTCTAAAATGAAGAAATTTTCTGTAAGAAAATGTTATCTAAAGTTGTTGAATTAAGTAAAAGGTTTTCAGATTTAAAAAAAGGTTTGTATCCTTAAGTGTATATTGAATTAACTAGGGGGACACCTGTAAGACGAAATTTTTGTCATTTGATATTTAAAATGAGTGAAGTTAGAATTGTCTTTACAAATAAAGGGAATGAAAATGAAGAGAGTTGTATAAACTTTTCCTGCAATCTAATTCTAGGTATTTATTTTCAAAATGTATTTTCCTTGTTCTCATACAAAAAATAATTATAATTTTCTGAATTCCTAACATCCTCCTCTTAGAATCATTTGAAGGAGGGGGAAATAAGAAATAACTGTTAATTTTGGAAGAATTCATTTCAGTTGGTTATTTATATCAGATTATATTCTGTGTAAAATTCAGAATTGATTACGAAGCAATGCATTAATTGCTTAAAGTGCTATATAAAGTCGATTAGCGTCATTACTTTGTTTTATATCAATTCTGATTTTAAATCATTAGATATCTGAAATAAATGAGTAAACGAAACTGAGAGTTCTTGTTTTAAATATGATCTGTCGGGACCTCACTAAATTAATTTTTCTTTTGTCAAAGAATTTTGTAAACCGGATTTTTAAAATTTGATCTCATTGCTTTTAAATATTTTGTTCTTTTAGAATTCCAGTGCTTACTTATTTTCTTAAATTATTTTCAGTCATTGAGATTTTGTAATTGTGTTCTAGCTTAGCAAATTGCAATATGCAACTAATATTGTCAGTAGGTGGTCTAATAAACGACGTTTAATAAAATTAATATTATATCGATTTGGTATGGGCTTCATCGATATGGGAAGCTGGTGTGCTTATCCTTTTAAAAATTGAGAGTATTGTAATTTTCTGTTATCTATTTTGGGGATTTACGTCTGGAGGATTAATATACAACATGCATGCATGCCTTAAAAGACATCTGATTTAGGATTATCGTTTATAAAGGCACCAAAAGGTGTAATGTGTTTTTTTAAATGCTCTGTAACATTATTTCTTTGTTATATATTAGAAAAGGGATAAAATAAGATCGAATGTATCAGTTTTAATGAAATAGTGAAGTATAATCCTAATGATACATAGTTAAAACCAAATTTGAAAACGTTTTGCAACATGAAAAAAAAATCCTCTTTGCAAAACTTCCGCCTCCTAATTATCCTTTCTACACAAAAAGTGTTAAGAGTAATATATTGCCTTTCAGTAAATTCAAACTTATTGAAGATGTTTTCAATTTATTGAAAGTGTCATTCTGAATTGTTGGAGAAAGAATTTTTGCAACATATGAAAATTTAGTTAGCTGAATTCTTTTTTAATCTGATTTTTGCGTTTAAGAAATAAGATAAATTACTAATTTTATGAATTAAATAGTTTTGCACTGCAAGAGACTATGCATGAAATTTTAGATATATTTATTAGCTGTGCAACTTAAGTTCAACAATATCATTCTAGTGCTGTTCATTTTTGATATATTTCAGTGCTAACGATGAATCTCCCCACCCAACTATTTGTGCATGCTAATACTGTGATTTAAAAAATGCGACCGTATCTACTAATTATCTGCAACTAAAGAAATTTATTCTGAGATTTCAGAAGTAATAAGTTCAGTTATTACATTAAAATGTATTTTTCCTTTTTAATTTTAATAAATAACACCATTTCCAGGTTAGACTGCTTGGCGAAGGCAAATTATAATTCTTTCATTTTCAAAATATAGAATCGGTAATTTGTTGCAATGTGGGAAGGTGTGTCATCTCGGATAAAAATTTTACTATCCGCGCTGTTGTAGATTTGGATAAGTTAGTTAAGCAAAAGAGATTCGCAACGTTGTCCAGTTGACTGCAACAGGTTATAGGACTTGATGGACCACTCTCCTCGAAAAAGAAAGGGTCAAAAATAAATGTACCCTTGTACTAGCATCATACACTGACTTTTTAAGAATCAAGAGAATGGTTACATTGGGAAAAGACTCGTTCTTGTGCATATTCTGCAATTTTGTATATAGTCTGAATCTAGGAGATGGTGATGGACTACATTTGTCCTCCACAAAATGCCCCATATTCATACATTGTACTCTTCCATTCGAGCAAGAAATTGCGGGAATGAAGCATCTCGCTTTGGCAGATCAGCTAGAGGCAACTCTTGCACATGCGTATTTTTGAATGGATAGCATCGCAGAATATTTCATAAAGTTTTATGAACCGTGCTGTCTAGCATGTCTAAAGTTCGGGAAATTCCCCGTGCGCTGGACGGTCTCGTAAGTACTGCATGACCCTTCCTACAATGCTGTAGCCACATCCTCCACTAACGTCAAAACACTTACGTCCCGTTGTCTCATTTATCGTCAAACGAACAGATTTTTCAAATTTTTTAATCATCTTTAGACCAAAAGCAGTCATAGTACTAGAACTGCTTCTTAAACCCTTTTATACCCAGAACTCTTGAATGCAATAGCCGCATAGTCACGTCACCTTTTTTGCAAAATATGTCGCAAGTAGACAACATGTGTAATGCCTTTTAAAAAGCAACTTAAAATTAATTTATTATTTTTATTTTCAGGAAATGATAATGATTACAGCGCCATCTATCAATAAAAAATTTTGTTTCGTGTATACGCGGAAGAAGTATCAGTTTGTTCTGGCCAGCAGTTTTTTTCAACATTTTGATGATGTAGTTTTAATCAACCTTTAATTCGAAATTCATCAAATCTAATTTTAAAGAATTTCTCAAGTTCATGTCGTTTCGTAGAGCTAAAAATTAAACTTCAGCTTTTAATCTCTTATTCAAATATATAAGTGTAATTGTTTGAATACATTTTAAAACTATCGTTTCAGAGACGAGGATTCAATGCAAAGCAATGAGACTGATCAAAGCTTATAAATCTAAAACTTGCTCAATTTGCATTCTGTAATCGTAAATAAATTTAATTCCCCACCCCCGCTTTTTTTTGCATGCATTAAAAAAAACTTGATAAAGACATTTGAAAGCTCATGTTCATAAAAATAACTATAGATACTAGATTAAGTGCAGGATTCTACACGAGATAGAACTGAAGCAAGCAATGAAGAGAATTTGGGATAATTGGAAAACAACTGTCAAGAACAGTTGCAAAAGCGCATTCATTGAAATGCTTGTCATTTGAATACCATTATATTTTATATACCTGAGGCATCTGAAGCATGTTATTTTGTGGCAATATACAGGGTGGTTATGATTAAAGTCACCCTATTCAGAACCCTTTTCTCCTATCGAATTTCGATGAAACTTGATATATGTTATATGGGCCTGGAGAAAAGATTTCTGCTATAAAAAATAGTTCAAGTTTTGACCACCAGAGGACGTTTTTTAAAAATTCCTTATACAAATTAGAGAAATCTATAAAGAGACTCGCAGTTATAGCCCGGAAGTCATTCTGCATGCCTTTTTCATTGATGATTATGCTTTCTAGAAGAAAGATCGAGCTTTACTGGTAAAACTTGGTTACTTAGCTGTATCGTGTGAATATCATTGAAAGGGTTGCGAATGAGCACATGTCGAAGAATGGTTTGATGAAGATGATTATAAAATTCGAAGAGACTTGAGTTAGCTACTAGGAAGAAAGCGGAAATCAGTTTCGAATGAAACTCGAAGAAATCGCACTGTTTGGATTAAAAGAGCATCCAGTTTCAACTATTCTTTAGTAAATGCCACTTGAGTTGGTGAATCCGTGGTCGATAATACAAAATATTATGTGATCCATATTAAAATGGTATTCGTATAAGACCCACGTGGTGCAAATGCTGCCACCAAACGCGCTATAAATTACTGGCCGATATTTAGCAAGAATGAAAGTTGATGGCGAGGGACGTTGGCAAATTCTATTATCAGATGAGGCTTAATTTGCTTTACATGGAGCCGTGAATTGAAATTGACACATATGGTGTGCTTCGCCGTTTAATGATTTGCCCCAACAACAATTACATTTTGATTACGTGGCTACATGGTGTGGATTTACTGCTAATTTAATCCTCGGAAAAATTTTCTTTGAAACTCTCACTCATCAAGGTCCTAAAACATGCTTTGTCACGAATACACAATATAATGAGCTTCGACATCAAGCCATTCCTGTTTTACAGAAATAGCAATGTTGCAGATTACTGCAATGGAGCAACTCCACAGTGGGTACCAAGTCAAAGAGCTGCTTCGTTCTAATTTTGGCGAAAATCCTGTAACATCCTGAGCTTTTCCGGATGCCTGGTCTCCTCGTTCACCTGACTTAAATCTGTTATTAGTAGTTGTGGTGATTATTGAATGATCGTGTTTATGGAGAGAGAAATTAAGAATCTGCCTTAGCTGAAAGTCAGCATTACTCGCTATGCAGCTGCAATCCTTCAAAGGTTTCTTCGCTCTATCGTTGAAAACAATGTGCTTTCAACATGTGATACTATCTGTCCATCACAAGAACTCTGCTAGACGATCGTTTATGTTTATGGCGGGCGTTATAGAAACAGGTTACTGTAGGGAAAGTTCATTTCGCAGAGGTAGAAATTCATTCAAGTTTCTCACGTTAGCATGTTTAACGCCAAACTGGCGATATTGTGTATAATTGCATTTAATTTTTGAAGACAAATTAAAAAAAAAAAATCACAAAGATGAAATTTATTTGAGTACTCGGAATATTGAAAATATTTGATATTCCTGTTATTAATATGCAAAGAATAAAGCAAATCAAACATAAAAACAATAATTATTTGTATGCCTAACGATTGCACAAGAAGAAAAAAAAATTAAGAAGTAAAATCATGCAAGACAAAAAATTAATCGTCATTATTTCATTTGATTTAAATTTATATAAGTTATTAATATAAAATTCTCCACAGCAAACGCGTCAAATTTAACATAAAAACAATAACATAATTAATCGTAATTATTTCATAAAAAGTTGCTTTTATTCTGTTATAAAGTAAAATGTTCATATTTAAATATGCTTGAAACATTTCCAGATTTATATTTATTTTTCTGATACATATACTATTTCTGAAACACAAAATTAGCGATTACCAAACTATCAATTTTTAGATTTTTAAAAATCAAACATTGATTTGTTACTTAATTTCAACATGCACAAGCTTTCTACAATATAATTAATCTTGCAAAGTTTATATGTAAAAGTATCCTGAATTTAAAGGTAACTCAAGTTTTCATTCAAGCACGTGCCAGATATCCCTGTCTTAAAAGAGCCCAACTTAATTAACAAATCGATTTACTAGTACATTAGTGCATTTTTTAGTACATTATTCTACGAAAAACGCAGTAAAAATTTATTACTGTTTTCTAGATTATCATTTATTCGTTTCCCTCGGCTTGAAAAAGAAACATAATTATTTCAAAGAAAACTTTTTCTCACGAACTGTCAATTCAAATAAGAGTGATAAATGAGCTTTTCTTTTCAATGTATATCAGTAGTCATGAGCTCGAAGCAGTAAAGGATCCACATATTCGGCATGCATTTTATCATTTCGGGGTTGAAAATTCTTCACTCCTAATTTTCTTCATATTTCTATTCAAAACCCATCAATGCCATTAGACAATACTTATCTGTCACAGTTTTACTATCACAATCAGTGCACCTGAGTAGAAGAAATGCCGTTAAACACTCTTTAATAAATTTTTAGACTCTTTTAATCATATCTACGAAGGAAAGCTATTGAAACAACACTAAGGCGAGAAAACAAGCCTGATTATTAAATGTCTTTTTTTTGTACTGAAAAAAAAATAAGAAAGGTGCTACCTATAATATTATATTTTTTTCATACCATTATATAAATGAATAATATTTCGCAACAAAAATTTAATAGAATTACTTTTAACAATTGCATATAATCATTCAATTCCAGCAAAGAAATTAAATCTATCTTATCTCTAAATATTTTTATGTATAATAGTTAGTTTAATTTCAAAGTAATTCGTTTTTGTTTTACTGTAATACAATTTCTCTTATTATTATTTAACACTAAGAACAAAAGATTAAAACAACAGCTCCCCCCACTTTTTTTTTATCTTGATAATGATTATGATAGGAGATAACTGAATTATACCTGTAGATTTAAGGAAATTATTCAATACTTTCGATGAAAATAAAGTACTGAGTTATAAAATATACTTCTTTAAAAATAATTAAATTCAAAATTCACTGCAAAAATATTTTTGAAACATATTTTCAAATAAAGAATCCAAAATTAATAATCAATTAATTTTGCGTGCTTGTGATTTTAGTCTCTCCTTTCTTAAATCGAAAAGGCATTTTGAAGGACGTCAAAATTTAAGGGATAAAAAATATTAAATAATGAAATGCAGTTCATATTAACGAAAGAAAAGATTAATAAAATATAAAAGAAGTAAGCTAAGTGAATATAAAGATTGTGCAACTGTGACTAAAGCTAGAAAACGAATAATGAACTAGTCTCAATCCCAACGTTTATCCCTATGGGATGGACGAATCCATCGCAAACTGTACTTTTCACAGGTAGGGACGTTGAATCGAGAGGGGCAACTGGGATAACGTTGTCTTTCAAATGTTGAGTTGGAGCGCAACACTTTTCCCTGTTCAGATGAATTGTTATTCGCTGATCACGAAGGAAAACGTTGTTGTTTTTTTAGCATGTAAATATGGATATAGTTTACCCCTTTTTGAATGTCTTTAAAAAAATCATCATTTCTTAAAATTGGAAACGTTGTTTTGTAGTTTACAAATTTGTTCTTGTGTTGCATTTCGTAAACGGATCATATATAATTTTTAGAAATGTATTAAATATAAAATGAATGCTGAAGTAATGTGGTATTGATATTTAAGTTTCCTAATATGTAAATAAAACAAATCATTATCAATCTCTTTCATGATGATTTTTTTTTTTTACATTATATTACTCTTGTGTTTTGTAGTTTTAAGTAAATGCATGTTAAATTGATGTAAAGATAATAAATTAATTAATGAAATAACTTATTGAATTTAAATAACCTGTTTTACGAGTAGAAGATTTATAACCAAAATTTAATGACTAGGCCATCTTTATTATTTAAAAAATAAATAATAAAAACTTGTATATAAATTTAGAAACATAGTTTTATAAAGTGTTAACTATAAAAACAACTTCATCTCAAAGTTTATTTCCTACTCTAATCATAGTGTTAAAATAGATATGGCAAGTTACGTAGGCGTATATTGTAATATTCATTGTAAATTAAGTCAAGCCTTTATTCAATAAATAATTTTCTTATGTGGATTCTGATTTTATTAATGTTTAATTGAGATTTACTATGCTATATTATATTGTAAATTTCTAAAATTTTTGTTACTACAAGTTATTCTCCTCTTGACAAATAACACAAATTGAGTTTTATTACTTAATGGATAAATCTTGATAAATGAGTTATAAAAACCTTGATGAACCTTTTTAATGCATGAGATAAAACTATATTTCAATTCATGTTTTATTGATAGTTTAAGTTCATTTGTAACAATTTAATTGCATTTAATTTACTACACAATTGTAAATAGTCTTAAAATATTTTCATTTGTAGAGTATTTTATTAGTTCAATTAGTATTACTTGAAAATAACATCTGTTAACAATTTAAAGTAGCGAAAAATTGTATTTTTTTAAACATAGAACTATTTAAATTTTCTTATGACAAGTACAAGATTATATTCAGTAACATAAATGTATTAAGATATAACTCTTACGAATGTTTCGTAGGATATAAGTTTTTTTAATACTGTTTTTCTTAAAATTAAGGTTTATTTTTCTAGTTAATAAGGAATCGTGTTATGCAGAATTTCATGTTTATACTTGCAGCTTCCTCAGTATATTTCAAAAGATTAATATAATGGTCTTTGTGTTAAAAAGTTGGTCAAAATATTCATAGCCTATTATTGACATTCTGAATATAGTTTAGGAATCAATCTGTTTATTAAAAATGAAATCACTATGTTTTCCAGTTAATAATAGAAACAAAAGTGATATTTAACTAATATATTATAGAGATATAGAAAGCTTGAATTTCAGCATGTCACAATTTCTACATATACATAAAAAATTGCCATTTTTCAATTGAATAATATACTTTTTGAAACATAGCCAAATATGGCTGTGGAAGCAATTCTGAATAATATGAGTCAATCAATAAAGTTTTATTAAATTATCGATAATCCATTGAAATTTAGAAAGGCAAAGTAAATTTCCTTTTTAGATTACAATTGTGAATTAATGAATAGTATGCAACCAAAATATATATTGACTATAGAAGGCCTAGAGAACTGAATGTCAAAAAAAAAAAGTTTGCTAATACAATATATTTATAAAGGAAGGAATGCCATATTGAAAATGTTCCACTTGAGCTTTGGAACCTTAATGTTCTATTTCTCATAGCATCAATATGAAAAAAGAAAAAAATTGAAAACTATTTTTCAAATTTCCATATCTTTCCGAAATTCCTCCCCCCCCCCTTTAAAGAAGGTTAATGGAATTTAGCTTCATTCTATTTAACTGCAGATGCCTCCAAATGGGAAAATTTATTTTATGGTCATCCTACAGTTTAACTGCACACATTTTTTGAAATGCGGCGAAATGAAGTTTTGAGAATTCACATAAGAAAAATAAAAATTGGAGCAAATAAATTATAGTTCGGAAAAAATTATTTTACCTGCTAAATTGGGCAGCAGTTATTATTATTTTTTTCTTTCATCATTAGGAATATGAATATAACACCCTGAAAATTCTATAATTAAATAATAAATTAATGTTGAATGAAGCAATAACACTAGGAAAAATAGAAATATAGTGGAATATCAAATTCTTATTGGTTTGATGATATAATATAAACAAATGAATCAACATATGAAATAAAAATTAATGAAAATAAATAATACTTGGCACTGTTTTATATAATTTTTTTGACTAAATTTTAATCAATTTCTCATCATAACTATGTAGTGATGAAAAATAAAATGCATCAATTGTTAGCTTTATACAGCTACGAGCTCGTATCCCACGCTTTGCTGCTGCCAAAAAAATTATATTAAGTGCAATCAATCAGTAAATTTGGCAATATCTAATCGAAACAGGATGATATAAAATACAAACAAACATTCATTTTTATATATTAGATTTGTATATTCTTTTAGAATTGTAAAGCTTGGTGTTCTTTCAGAATGGTAATGAAAGAAACTATTTATTGTATCTTGTGATTTGTTTAATATTAATTGAGAATTCTCAGTTTTATTTTAGAAAATGGGATTAAAATACTTTCTTTTAATGTTGATTAAACATAGAAAATATATTTATACCATAAAATCATTTATATAGTTGAAAAGATAATTTTTTGAAAATTAAATTTTACAAAATTATTTGTACTATAATATTTTAGGAAGTTACTGCAAAAAACACTATAATTTTTTTACATTTTAAAAACCCCAGGATTGGTCTGCCCAAAACTTTCTCGCATAATCTGTAATAAAGGTGTTACCTATGAGAATTACTTGCATGGCATTTACGTACAATATAGCTATTGTACGCAATACATTATATATTATATTAAACTTTAACTTTTTAAATAGCATTCCTACGGAATCTAATGTGTCTCCTCGGTGAGTTATTTAGAGATTAATCGTTGGTAAATAGATGTGGTTGGGATCCGAATTTTCTTTTCTTTCAAATTTTATATAATTGTACTATGCCTGTAACCAACCTGTAGATGTAAACAATAAGCTGACCAAGTTTCATAGTAATCGGATGAATGGTTTAGGAAGGCATAACAGACATGCATTCATTTTTAATTATATAGATAAAATATGAATAAATTTGTTCATGGCAATATTTTTCAGATTGTTATTCAGTGATAGAAAATCATATTTACTGTGTTTGGGAATGAAGTAATTGTGCCATCTTACTTTTGTAAATAATTGCAATACTTATTAACTTATTTGAATGATTTTGGTTGGTTTCATTATGGGAATCATAAAAAAATAATAATAATGAATATACTCCTTATCATGAACAGGTTTTATATGATTTGTCAAAATTTTCCTCACCAAAATCTTAATGCTTCTCTTATTATAATGATAGTGCAAGTTATCACATTATTAAAACTTTTACTACTTGGACAACAAAAGAGTGACAAAAGGAAATTCTCATGTTAATGCTTATCAAATAAAACACAAAGATATCCTTACAAAATATGAAATCATGATAAAATTAAATAATGACTTTAGCTTAATATAACTTAATAATAATGACTGACGCTTGAATCACAAAGAAAACAAAAGTAAATTTAGAAGAGCCCACAGAAGCAAACTGTTTTTTGAGATGCAATCTATTTAACAGACATTGATAAAAAAATGGTGTATTATGTAATAAAATTAAAAACAATAAAAAAGCAATATATATTTATTATGAAAACACGTGATCAAACATAAACAAACAAAAAAATGGATTAATAAATGATGCGGGAATACTATGCAATATTAAAACATATTGCTAATAATTTTGAAAAAAAAAAAATATTAGCAAAGTAATGAAATTTTTAAATACAGATTTTTTTTAATATCTGGGATGTAATTCAATTTCTACATTGGTATAGAATAACACTTAATTATTAAAAAATACACTGAAGTGACAAAAGTCATGGGATGACTGTTAATATCGTGTCGGTCCTCCTTTTGCCCGGCGAAGTGCAACAACTCGACGTGTCATGGAGTCCACAAGTCGTTGGAAGTCCTCTGCAGGAATATTGAGCCATGCTGTCTGTATAGACGTCCATAATTGTGAAAGTGTGGATGGTGCAGGAGTTTGGGCACGAACGGACCTTTCGATGATGTCCCATAAATGCTCGATAGGATTCATATCGGGTGATCTAGGTGGCCAGATCATGCGCTGGAATTGTCCGGAATGCTCTTCAAACCAATCGCGAACAGTTCTGGCCCGGTGACATGGTGCATTGTCATCCATAAAAATCCCATCGTTGTGTGGGTACGTGAAGTCCATGAATGGCTGCAAGTGATCTGCAAGCAGCTGAACATAACCATTTCCAGTCAATGATCAGTTCAGTTGCACCAGAGGACCGAGTCCATGCCATGTAAAAATAGCCCACACCATTATGCAGCCACCACCAGCTTGAACAGTGCCTTGCTGACAGTTTGGGTCCATGGCTTCGTGGGGTCTGCGCCACACTCGAACTCTACCATCAGCTCGTAACAACTGAAATCGTGACTCATCTGACCACGCTACGGTTTTCCACTGGTCTAGGGACCAGTCGATATGCTCACGACCCCAGGAGAGTCGCTGCAGGCGATTTCGTACTGTCAGTAAAGGCAACGAGTCGGTCTTCTGCTGTCATAGACCAAGGAAGACAAATTTCGCCGCACAGTCCTATCGGACAAGTCCTTCGTACGTCCCACATTGATTCCTGCAGTTATTTGACGAAGTGTTGCGTGTCTATTAACATTGACCATTCTACACAGACGACGGTGGTCTCGGTCGTTAAGTAAAGGTGGTCGCCCACTGCGCTGTCCATGATGAGATGTGATGCCTGAAATTTCATACTCTCGGCACACTCTTGATACTTTGGATCTTGGAATGTTGAATTCACTAGCGATATCCGCAATGGAATGACCCATGCATCCAGCTCCAACTAACATTCCACGTTCAAAGTCTGTTAATTATCGTCGTGCCACCATAAATCGCGAAAAACCTGTTTACATGAATAACTTGAACACAAATGAAAGCTCTGGAAAACGAACTGCGCATTTATACTTTTTCGCTGCGATACTACTGCCATCTGTATATTTGCATATTGCTATCCCATGACTTTTGTCACTTCAGTGTATATAGCATTGCAGTTTTTAGAAGTATAGAGAAACAAAGACCCTTGTAAAAGCATAGAATCTATTTTATCATTTGAAAAACTAAATTTGAGCTATTATACTTTAAGAGGCAGAAATAAAACTTAAAAGAATATAATAAAAATAGTATGTATACAAAAATATGTTCTTTTCTATGATAAAAATATTATAATTCTATAGTTTTATATTATTTATTTTATTGTTTTTCAAAATATGTATAATAAGGTTAGATGGACACTCTAGAAACAAAGTTATTACAAGTCTGAAAATTCAAGGAACAAAGTAAATAGAATGAAAGTAATTTGATTTAAACTTGTTTTAAATATTTACTTACTTGCTCATTTTTGTGATTCAGTTAAGAAAATGATATATTGGTTTTCATTAGGTTTACTTTGAAATCGTGAAGGAAACCAAAATATGAATGGCTGGTAAGTACAGACAATATATTAGTTAACATAGGAAACATTGTGCATGCTCAGCTATAGGTGTAGGAAAAAATTTTATTCACATATAATATAAGAATGTTACAGTACTAAAGAATATAATAAGAATATTTACAGATTTCATACCATAACGCTACACTTAGCTGAATGCCTGCAAAATTTTTTTTCGGTAAGTGATTAATGATTTAAAAAAACCCTCACAATCTGCATTTTACAAAATTATATATGTAATTCTCATAATTTGTAAGAATACCAATAAAAAACAGTTATGCATGAATATTTGACTAAGTTAGTTCAATAAACATTGACACTGCATAATAGAAGACACCTTGGATGTAGAATATTTTACTATACGACTTACAAAAATCAATTACTGAAAATAGCAAATTGTTTAGCATGTAACTAAATTGAAATATTAATACGAAATTTTTTATGTCTATTGAATTGATATATTTTGCTCTTATTTACAGTATAAAATTTTAATGAGAGGAATTAACATTATTAAGAAGGTTTTACAATGAATAAAAACACATATTAAATGTACAAACTACATATAAAATACTAAGTAAAATGTGTAAACTTTATAAAGAATGTATAATATAACATGTATAATAGAAAAAAAATATTGCAACTGAAAAACATAACATACAACTTCAGAATCAAAAATCAATAAAATAAAAAAAGCTACAAGAAGAAATTATTTACCTAATTAATTTAAACAATAGTATATCTTCTCAGAAATTATGTAATGCGCCTCTTTTTATCGTTAAATCATGTTCAAGATTCAACTTGCCAGTACTACAACTGATTTTGAATAATCAATTTTCGAACACTTGGTACATTCTAAAAGAGACCCCATAAATCTATGTGTGAAATGTTATAATATTTTACTTGAATTTTTTTCTTTTTAATAAGAATTAACCATCAGGAAAAAAAATGGTCAGCTATATCTTTAGGGACTGCAGAAAAAGCGAAATATCAGAAAACATTCTAAATCCAAAACGTTTTAGTTTAAATTCTGAATTAACAGCATTTCTTAAATGTAGTGACATTATAGAAAATACCTCTGCAGAATTGTTCCACATTTTTTTTTTCCAATTCATTTTAACTTTTTGAAACAAATAGAAGTGTTAAGCGTAGGAATTATAAAAAATAGACGTACGCTGTTCTTGAAGTGGGAAGGCAAATGTAACCATTGGCAGAATATTTTTTTTCTCTGATAATAAAGATATTATATTCATATAATCATAAAAAGTTTACAAAAAATACAATTATAATCTAAGAGGCACATGCTGTATTGAAAGCTAATAAAATATGAAACAGAATTTATGTTAAATAATGATTCTATAAATATGATTAAATGGTATTTGTATTAAATATCCATTAAATAAGATGAAAGGTTACTGAAATATATGTTTTAAGCTAATATGTCGACACCTCCCTCGGGAAACGTACCCATTCACTACAATACAAACGCGCCGAGAAAAGTATTGAGCTACAACTCAACATTTAAAAGACAACGTTATCCTTGCTGCCGCTCTCGATCCAATGTCCCTACCTGTGAAAAGTACGGTTTGTGATAGATACGCCCATCTCATAGGGATCACGTTGAAATTGAGACGCTAGTGACGAATGAGCAACAAGTTTTTCTTATCACTACGGATTGACGCCAAGAAAAAGAATAACCCCCCAGACATCCGACCGATTCCACCCCTTCAAAATGCATCTTCCCAACCTAAGCCGGTTTCTATAATGCCCGCCGTAAACATAGACGATTGTCTAGCAGAGTTCTTGCGATGGACACACAGTATATGTGAATGGAGTACATTCTGTAATTGAATAAATTTTAATGGCCGTGACTTTTTTTTTGTCCTTTAGGCGCCACAGATTCCCTTGGTGGTCAAAATTTGAACTATTTTTCTATTACATAAGTCTTTCCCATGGTCCATATAGCATATATACCAAGTTTCATCAAAACTCGATAGCCAGAATGGATTTTGGGGGGCTTTGATAGGGTCACTTTAATTCTAACCACCTTGTATTTCCTTCTTTACTTATATTAAAGATGAATGTGTGGGTGTGTGTGTTTTTGGCTCACTTTGGGCCAGATCATTTGACCAAGATCAACCAAACACATATTTTTGAGAGGGAAAATGTGAACCTCGGAATAAGCAAAATTTTGGTATTTTTCCAGGACAATTTTAGAAAATGTAACTACACAAAAATTACTTTTACATCATCTTAAAACTAACATATAATATACATTCAATGATACATTTCATTTTGTCTTATAATACTTTTTCAATTAAAAAAAATATTTAAAGAGTGAAAAATGTTTTCCAACAATATATTTCACACAAAATTTAATTTAAAAAGTCCAGTTTGCATGAGCATATTATGCTTGCAAGGGAAAAAAATGAGTTTTCATCAGTTTGGTTACACACACACACACACACACACACACTAGCCGCCTTTGGCGACCAGCTGGTTCGCCATGAGTAATACATTCCAAAACTTTCAATTAAATACTTGCATAACTTGCTGTCTTTATAACTTATCAGCCAAATATATATTTAACTTCAAACTCCGATAGTCAAGCAACTCATATTATTACAGAAGCCTTGCGATTATTTGTTCAATGTACTATGCATATCTCTTCGATTTGCAATCAGCTGTTGTGAAATTATTTGGAAAAGATCACATCTTATATTTATTCCATAACATTACGCTACCATTTCAACATGTGCTGAACGTCACGCTTTCTTCAGTTTAATTTGCAAAAAAAGTTAATAATTCCATTTGAGTTTTTGTCAAAGTGACGGCAAAGCACTGGTACACTCTTAACGTGTTCTTGCAAGTTAAATTCTACTTTCATTTTGTGAGAAATTAATTGTTGCAAATAGAGTTAGAGTTTTTTTTTAATTCCTTAAAAATAGAAACTAATTTATAAGTTAAAACATTGTTATCAATGAAAAAAAATTTTTTTAAGTGGGTTTAAAAAACAGTTTTGTGCTGTAATATTTTTGGAAATTAAAGCAGAAAATTCCAAATGTTAGCTTAATTTTTAAATAATTAAAATTTAAAAAAAAAACAACCTCCGTCAAGATATACTTTTTTATCCTCCAAAGTAAATATGTACATACCGAGAGTGATCGCTAACTCTAGATCATATAATCTGGTGTGTAGTGCCCTAATGCACGCACGCTAGCAAAAAGTTTTTATACCTTTTTAAACATCTATATTCTATCATACTGTGTTAATTTAAGCAAGGATGTACTAGATATTCACACTAATATTGTCCAACAGCTAATTTCTGACCCGTTAATAATAAGCATATGCATTTAATAGGAGAGTTGATCTAAGTAAAGTAAAGTAAAAATAATAATAATAATTTTATGCAGTCTAAATCTATAAATGTTCTGATGAAGTATGGATTCTGTATTTTAAATGATATCCTCAGTCATATGAGTTATATTTAGCAAAATATTCTTGAAATGCTAACATTTTAAATAACATGAAAGATTCATTCTATTGCTTGAGTTGTGAAAAGTTGAATGTTACCTCTTACAAAAACGCGCGATTTTAGACCATTTCAATGTACTTCTCAAAAATGATGCGCTAATTAGCGACTAGAGTTTCCTCAGGAGTTAATTAATTATGAGTTTGTTGATTGTCCTGAAACAGTGATATTCGGAACGTAATAACTGAGTAAGATTTGATAGTAGAAAATAGAAACGTATTATTTATTTATTTTTAATTTAAAAATTGGAGGACTGTCAAAAAAATTTATCGAAATTGATTCCTGAGGACAATGGATTGCATAGAGTTTATGTTTCATATTTTTTTCGAAAGTACATTTATTGACTGAAATAAAATAAAATATTACTATTTAAATCATTTAAATCGTTTTAAAAGTAAAATTAAGGCCTGAATTTTATGGTGAATCGAAGAAATTTATATTGAATTATCCTTTTTGATAATGTGTAAACGATATAAAATATTCTTTAGTGTACATAAGACTTCAATGCTGAACGATTCTGCTTTCCGTACTCATTTTTTTTTAAACCATGTTTGGTTTCATCAAAAAAAAATTAACTAATTTCCTTTTCAATTTAAATGCTATGAGAACTGAAAGAAAATTAAAAAGATACATATTGCAATTAACAGAGTGGCACAAGGTTTCTGCTATAGTTGAATTATATGACTGTCAAAATTACTTGCTTAAAAATATTTTAATAAAACAGCTGTTAAAAGATTAAGTTACATAAAATATTGAAAATTTAATGACCATTTGTAGAATCAGCTGGTCGCGAAAAGCAGCTAGGTCGCAATAATAATGATAGCTTATGGTATTTGAAAAAAAGAGAAGCTCATTTTCTATCGATTTGAAATCAATAAGCATTTATTTTAAGTATTAATGTCATTAATACTTAAAACTGACATTTTTATAATTCACTATGCCTGACGAATGTTACAATAACCAAACTAAATCTTTCACTCTGCTTTCAGATTTTCGAGCATCCTTAAAAATCATTCTTGAATTAATTTTCAGGATCTCTAGATCATCTCTTAACACTCAAAGATACTAGATGAATTGCTCAACAAATATTAAACCGCTTAGATATGTGGTAAAGTGAGAAAGCTAAAACAACTGAGAAAAGCCTGAAAGTTTCCCAATGACATGCAAAATTCTGTCAATAAAGAATACCATTAAAAATATCTGCCGACTCATTTATAATTTACTATTACCCGTGACTTCGTTCGCGAGGGAATTTTGGTGTATATGTATGAGAACGGACGGTCTGACAGCCGGCAGTTGTCAGTGGCTGTCAAAAATCGTCTGCGAGCAAAACGACAACGCCACTCATCACCACCTGGTAGCCTCGGATGTTCTACAGGCTGTGGTTTAACACCTATATACTATCTTGTACCATACTATTAACTTACAGTGGAACAAAAGTTCAAAAAACCGGTTCACTGCTTTTGGTGATGATGCATGTTGAGGTATTTTCACTTATAAAATTATGCGGCAATTTGAAAATGGAATGCACAGTCCGACCACCATTAAACAAGGTTGTGGCAACACCAGTGGAAGCTACAGCCAGAGCTATATCCCGGCCCTTGCGGAGTTGGGTTAGCAGGATATTTAGCACAAACGTCTTATCCTTACCCCCTGGAGCGTCAAGAAAGAATAATCCCTCCTTTCCATAATTTACTCGGTTCAGAATCGTTTCGTAGACTTGACGTGACTGGGAAGTAATCGTAATGGAATTTCATTGCCCTGCACTTCTAAAACAGTCGTGTCGCAGTTTAGCTCCTTCATAACTTCGCATGTGATACCCCCAGTGAGGGTAAGACGAAATGAGTGAGACATTTTCCAGATATGGAAATCATTTTATTCTCAATATATACCATAGCTCTGTTAGCCAGATCTTTCATAGCCATAGCTTTATTACTCCTCTTTGAAAGATTAGATTTGCGTATTCTGGGCATTTAAAAAGACTATCAAATAATGACAAAATTTTTTTAACCAACCTGAAAACGATACATTTAAAAGTATAAGCATATTCGAAAAATATACAATTTAATAACAAAAACACACAACTAACCCAAAAACAATTTTTTTACATTGTAAACCCGAAATAAAACAGTAAATCAAGTCCGCGTATCTTTAAAATCAAGTAAAGTCAATTTTTTTATCTATCGAGATTGAGATAGCTACAACTGTATAATACACATAATTTTCATACTTTCAACTTAATTGAAAACAAAGTTGTCAAAAATCCCTCTTGAACTTCCAACGTTAGATGGCGTAACGCGATGCAGATTATAAATTTTTAATTTCCATTATTTTGTTTTCTTTTAATTTAAAAGTACTTCAGAACGAATCCGAAAGATTGATTAATTGACAACGCTTGATTTTAAATACATCAAACACTAAGAAAATAAACAGAATCGTTTGAAATATTCGGTCGAAATCATACCAAGCCTAAACTCATTACTATTGGAGGGAAAAAACGAGCATTACTTATCTTTGGCGGGATTTGGCCACAGCATTTTGGCGCGAATGTTAGTTATTAATTAATAAAAAATTAACCTCTGTGACCGAAAGAGCACCAAAATTTTAATTCTGTCAAGGTAGACTATTAAAATCAATAAATCATGCCAATTTAGTTAAAAATACATTTAATGACATTAAAGGACATGATTTACATGGGGACAAAACTATTTAGGGCCATAACATTTAACATATAACATTAAAGTAATACTCGGGGACTACATTGCTCGCTTCCAAGACATAGACTGATTGTTCATGGCAACGGCCAATGGAGGGCCGAGGAAAACAGTTAAGGTTACAGATTCCCCCTCTAGTTCGTACGTCGTCTCGGCGAAGAGTCAGCACTCTACTTCTTAGGTCTACCTTTTCTCTTGATGGGAACTACTGGACTTGTGTTCCTTTCTGGAGGCAGTTCATACGGTTTCAACATATTGGTATGGTAAGTTCCAAGAACTTGCTGTGGTGTACTGGTATCAGCAAAATCATAAGTGGTAGGAGATCTGTTTGTGATTACGAGATAAGGGCCTTCTCTTTTTGGGAAAAGCTTCTTTCTTCGTTTGTTGCTTCTACTGCTTATAGGATGTGAATTCACCCAGACCTTGTCACCAGGCTGACAGTACACTTGTCTTCTATTTTTATCAAAATATTTCTTTCTTTGATCCTGTTTTTGTTCTACCCGCTCTCAAATTTGGGGTGTCAAGCAGGCAAATGTTTCAAGTAAGGCGTTATTTCTGCTACAAAATTATCGTTTTCAATGAGACTTCTTAAATCGTGGTTTGCATCGTCCGTTGTTCTTAATTCACGCCCGAATTGTAAATATGCAGCAGTGTGACCGGTAGTGTCACATTTTGAAGTGTTCATGACAAATCGGATCATTGCCAACTTTTCTTCCCAGGTATCTTGAGCATCACCTACAAGGATAGCTAGTTTGGGCTTCTGATTAAGATTTTTCCATTCTGATGGATTCGCCTGAGGATGATAAACTGGAATTAATTCTTGTTTGATACCAAGGAAATTACAGGTTTGCTGCATTAAAGCACTTACGAATTGGCTACCGTTGTCAGAAATTAGTCTTCGTGGTAGTCCATAGCGAAGGAAAACTTCTTCTATTAAAATTTTCGACCAGTAGCATTCTCTAAAGCGAAGAGCTCTACCTACTTTGTACTGGTATATTCTATTAAAAATATCCATTTCTTTCCAGTTTGAGTTTCTGGTAAAGGGCCAAGAAGGTCGATGGCCAAAGTTTCGAATCTTTGAGCATAAATGGGCGTTCTCAATAATACAGCAAGTTTTTGATTACTTGGTTTGTACCGGTTGCATTCAGCACAATTGTTTACATATTCGGTAATAAATTTTCTCATTCCAGGAAAGTAGTATCCAGAAGCAATCTTGAAGTACGTTCCTTCAGCTCCACTATGTCTTGCAGTGGGTGAATCGTGGTATTGCTCTAATACTTGTTCTCTTTCATGACAAGGAACAACAACCTGTGCCTCCTCAGATTCAGTGTATGGCGAATATCGGTAAAGGATGCCTTGATTCATGAGATATCCTCTACTTGTCCAATTGATATAGGCTTCTTCTTTCTTTCCACTTTCAAAACAATCAATAATTTTTCTTACATCCTCATCTTTCATCTGTTCATCGCGGATGTCTTTAAATCTTCGAGATGTTAGGTTAATAGATATAGTGTTGAGGTCGCACACGAACTCTTTTTTTTTTCATGGGTTGGTCTAGACAGGAGGTCTGAGACAACATCGGACTTTCCAGACGTATAGTGAATTTTCGGGTGAAAAGATTGAATTTGCAGAGCCCACCGAGCTAATCGACCGGAGGGCAATTTTATTCTCATCATACATTTTAAGTGTTGGTGGTTCGTTGCGGTGATTATTTCTTGATTCTCCACGTACCAGCGAAATTTTTCCAAAGCCCATACAACAGCAAAAGCTTCCCTTTCTGTTGTCGAGTAGTTCTTTTCCACAGAAATTAACAATAGACTTGCATACTCAATGACGTGTTCTTCTGGGCTTTCTCCTTGGATAAGAACTGCACCTAGAGCATGACTACTTGTATCAGTTCTAATTATCAAAGGTTTGCTTCCATTAGGTTGTGATAACACGGGTGGTGAAATCAACCTCTTCTTTAATTTTTCAAATGCCTTCTTTTCGGGTTTACCCCAAGTCCAGGATTTATTATTTTTTGTGAGATTACTTAGGGGTCTCGTTACTTCTGAAAAATGGGAAACATATCTTCTGAACCATGAACAAGTCTGTAAAAATGACTGTACTTTAACGCATGTTGGTTCAGGAATTTTCTGCACAGCTGCCACTTTGTCAGGATCGACTTCAATTCCTTGTTCAGTAATATAATGTCCGAGATACTTCACTTTGTTACAGGCAAAATTGCATTTTTTTCGGTTAGCAGAGAGAGTCTATCAAGATTCGTTAAACAGAGAGAGTCTATCAAATACTTGTGTTAAGTCTGATAAATGTTTATCAAAGCTTTCAGACAAAACAATAATGTTATCAAGATATGAGAGGACAAAAACATCCTTTAGTCCAGATCTGAACTTATCAATAAGGCGTTGGAATGTTGCGGGAGCATTTCGCAAACCAAACGGCATCAGCAAGAATTTGTACGTGCCGAAAGGGCAAATAAAAGAAGTTTTCTTTTGGAACTTTCACTTGGTGGTAACCAGCTCTCAAATCTATTGTGGACATATACTTAGTTGATTTAGCCTCATTCAATAAATCATCCATTCTAGGCAGAGGATAAGTGTCAGGAATTGTTGTGGCATTCAATTTCCTGTAATCAATGCACAAACGAACAGAACCATTAGGTTTTGGAACCAATACAACAGGACTTGCGTAAGGACTCTCGCATTCCTCAATGATACCCTCGGCTAGATACCTTAGGATTCTAGCTCCACTTTTAACAGTTCCTTCTTCTCAGGAGTCATTCGATATGGAGGCTCAGAAACAAGTAAATTATTTCCACTTTGTATACGGTGCTCAATGAAAGGAGTAGGGCTCAAATTCTTTTAACAACGAGTTAAGGCTGTCTCGTTGTTTGCTTGTCAAATGTTTGCCTTCTTCTTGGCGTAAACAAAGATTATTAGTTTCAGGGGCGACAAAATTGTTTTGTACTGAACTATCACTTGTAACTGAATTCATCGGACAAGAACTATTAATTTTTTCGTCAGGAGCATTATTTCTAGGTAAGGGAATATCTTTAGCAAAAGGTATTCTGCAGTTTGGTTTATCACCAAATACCAGAAATTATTTTTATGTCAATAACAATTTTGGGTTTCTTCAAAAAGTCAACTCTGTGGAGAGTCCGATTACCTTTAGTATACCGCAGAAAATGTAAATCAGTGCGAAAAGTTCGACCAAGCACTTTTATCGCTCTGTAGTTTTTAAAACAACTGATGTGGATTGCTGACCATCTGCCAAACAGATGGCAAGGTCAATTTCTGTGAACTTCTGTCCACGCCTATTTAAAAAATTAAACATCAGTTCTCCACCAACTGACTGAATGGCTCTTGTGTCAGCACAAACAGTTCCTGTAGCTTCATATATTTCAATGGGAAGTAAGGCTACTGGAGAGGTAAAACAAGTAAACATATGTACTGCATTAACTTGAGCATTGCATTGCATTGAGAACTGCATTAACAATTAGAACATTTCGATTTTATAAATCTAGGATGACCACAACTATAACAATAAACAGAATGTTCCACATGTCATGATGAACTATTGTTTGAATTAGAAATAGTATTGGTGTGAGTACATGAAGGATCTTTCTCAAATTTCGTGAATTGAGTTTTCTTGAAGTTCTGCCCACTGGTACATCGAGAAAATTTTGGTTTATAGAATTCTTGCGATTTTGGAGGTTTTACTAATTTTTGATGAGGCGACTTTATATTGTCATAAGAATCCAGCTTTTCAGCTAACAGGTCAAGATGTTTCCCAACTATCTAAGTTGAGGACATTTTTTCTTAATTTGATCAGCAAGGATTAGATCTTTCAATTTGTCGAATGAATTAATTTCCAGTTCATTGAGCCAACCTTCCAAGTAAGTGCGAAGTTCGAAAAAGAAATCTTTCCAAGTGGAATGATCACGTTTCTGATGTCTACTAAAAAGAATTCTAAAACGTTCTGCTGGCAGCTTAAATCTTTTTACTAATACTTTACGGGCATGAGTATAGTTCTTAAACATTTCTTCAAGTTCTCTGACTATTAATTTATTTATATCATTAAAAAGAACCCCAATTAAATAGGATACCCAGTAGTCATCAGATATATTTAAAAGTTTCAGCTGTCTTTCAAACATAGTTAATGATAATTACATGTCATCTGTTTCTGGGCGAAACGTTGGTAATACTGTTTGTAAATCAAATCGCTTTGGAGTCAACTTAATTTGATCAGGATTTTGGAGCTTAAGCTTCTCAAGCTCAAATGCTCTTTCCTCAGCTAGTTTTTTTGTTTTCCAATTTCTTTGCTTCTGTTTCCTTTTTCCGTTCGTCAACAATGTTGTTGAATTATCAGTCACAAACTGTTTGTTTTCCGTAAAGAATGCAGATTGAGTTATTTTATCATGTAGATCAATTATTTTATCTTGGAGTGTTATATCTAGCCCTAATTCAAATGCCAAATTATAAAGGTCAATTTTTTTCCTTAAGATAAAAAA
Organism: Argiope trifasciata; assembly: GCA_026543055.1. Classification (NCBI taxonomy): domain Eukaryota; kingdom Metazoa; phylum Arthropoda; class Arachnida; order Araneae; family Araneidae; genus Argiope; species Argiope trifasciata. The sequence goes on along the minus strand of JAPMOQ010066939.1, from coordinate 1,480,342 downwards.
GCCATTTTTCCTACTAAATTATTAAAATGAACTTCGAAGTTAAACAAGAAAATTTGACGAAGGAACAGTTACATACCTATCTTCTCTTTTGCACATACTCAATAATATATTGAATAAACTCAATAAAATTAGCAGAATACTAATTATTCAAATCTTCGGTTTTTCAAGAACGCAAAAAATTATAATCATTCTGGAAATAATATAAATTTTCAGCAATGGAAAAATATATTTATGTTCAAAATAACTTTATGCATTTATGTTTTTAGATGCAAGCATCGCATAAAGACAAATTAAGTTCTAAATATAATTCAATTTTTAATTTTAATTGTAAGTATATATATATACAATTAAGTGTAAGTATACATATATACAAAAAAAGAAAAGTAAATACAGTGAACGATTTGTATTCTTAAATTTGAGTTAAATGCTGAAGAATTATTTAAAAAAATTCTTAACCATAAAAATAACATTCTTATTTCAGAATTACACTGAATGAGTAATCAAAATAATACTTTAACTCCTTTTCAGCAATTTTTATACTTTATGGCATTCAACACAAACTAATTTTATGAGATCAATTTCAATAATTACTATGAATATCCCTTCTTAGTAAAACAATATGTAAGCAATTTATAAAAGAATAAAACAGTTCTTTCAATTACTGTATTTTCAAAATATCAATCATTCATATATAATAAATATTTTATCATATTCAAAAATATCTTGTTTTTATTGAACACATATAAGTTTTATAACACTGTAAAAATTACTATTTAATTCTTTTTATACGAATAAATAAAAGAATAATCAGATTCACAGAAAGAAAAGTTCTATCATAATTTTACGCTCTAAAATGCTTAATTTTTTATTGAATAAATACCAACTCTACAAAATGAAAGCTATTCAAAAAAGAAAGGTATAATAATAATATTCTCTTCATCTAATAGCTATTCAGACTGGAAGAGAATGGTGTTAAATCATTCTGATTTATGATTAGTCTGCGGTTTTCCCCGTCTGAACTTCGAATCCTTATTCCTATCAAAATAACTCTAGTTCTACGCACTTTATTTCTTTTACATTCTATAAAAGCTATAACATGTGAACATTTTTAAGGAATATTCAGTATTTCAAACGCAAAACTTATCAATTTACTCAAGAACTTAAATATAAAAGTATCCACTCTGACTTTTATTAGCAACTTTCTTTTTTTAATTCGCCTGGATTGACGATATTAAAGATTAATTAACACAATTATCAGTTACATTTTAATAGCATCAAAACTCTGTGTGCTATTTCCAAATAAATTAATTCGTCCGGTTTGACGGAATTAAATTTCAACTAATATTTATAAGATTTAATACAACATATCTGACACTTTCGGTTTTCTTCGGGTGAAGAACAGAAACATACTAAAAACAAAACTTCATCTACTTTGATTGAATCAAAACTTAGTTTTTTTTTATAAATTAATTCGTCAACAGTAACGGAATTAAATTACAAACTATTACCAGTAAGATTTATAAAACAATAACAAAACTTATCTGGTACTTTTAATTCTTCGGGGGAAGAACCTCAGCTGGTTTCTTTTAATCATGACCTAGTTATCCAGGGTGGTAACTAAAAAGCTGAAAAAAAAAGCAAGTCCCTGCCTTGCAATGTAAACAATGATGTTTCAAATGTTTAATATTGATTCGGGCAGAACGTTGGGTTGCCAAATTATTGTGACCGAAAGGGCGCCAAAATTTTAATTCTGTCAGGGTAGACTATTAAAATCAATAAATCATGCCAATTTAGTTAAAAATACATTTAATGACATTAAAGGATTTACACAGGGACAAAACTATTTAGGGCCATAACATTTAACATATATGCATTAAAGTAATACTCGGGGACTACATCATACTTTACGCTCGCTTCCAAGACATGGACTGATTGTTTATGGCAACGGCCGATAGAGGGCCCAGGAAAAATGTAATCTTTAAACCACTCAATTAACCGGAATAAAAAGTAGCCTATATTCTATTTCAAACTATAATCTATCTTTGTGCTAAATTTAATCCAATTCCTTTCAGCCATCCTGGCGTGATAGACTAACAACTATCCACATTTATAATATTAGTATAGATTAATAATATACACTTCTGTAGATAATGTTTTCATTTCTTTCAGACTTCATACACTCGTTTATTTTGGAATGAATACGTTTTCAGGAAATTATTTCAGCACAATTTTCTGCGTGATCTGAGGTTCATAGTTTCCGAAGATGTGCCTTGTTCAAGAGCCTGTTAAAATGTCATCATGCACCAAATGTTTTCTGATTCGTGCGTTGACATCGCCATGGATCTACGGTTTAAATTCATCTATCTAAATCCGAGAATTTTATTCACGATTTTAGAGTTACACGTTTTATATAGATTATTTTGATTTCATTGTTTTCCAACAAATACACTTCTTGACAATTGCTAAGGAATACTTACGTTTTTCGGGATAATTAAGTATAAACAATGATTGAAGAAATGAAATTAAGCACATATTAGTTGGGAAAATGTGCATTTATTTTAGTGCAGATATCGAGACATCGAAGAATTAAAAGCTTAAAAATAAAAAAGGTGCTGCTTGGATTATTTTCAAACAGTCCCACAAAAATGGATCTAAAGGTCAGAATGATGCATAAATGAGTACCTTAGTAAGATGTGTGATGATCACGGACACTAATGCACATTTTGCATCTGTTCTTCATGCTCTCCATTAATTATGGGGGGCCGCGGTGGCCTGGTGGTAAAGTTTCGGCTTCGGAAACGAAGGGTTTCAGGTTCGTGACTCGATTCCACCGAAGATCCGTCGTGTAAGGGGGTCTCTTGCACGTTAAATCTGTCATGCCAAATGTCCTCCCGCTGGTGTGGCGTGGTGTGGAGAGGGGGGTGCCAGTTCAGGTGTCGTCCTCCTCATCTGACCGTGGTTTAAAATTACGAGGTCCGTCCCAAAATAGCCCTCGTGTTGCTTTGAAACCGGACGCTAATATAACTAAACATCCATTAATTATGGAGGAGTTCTTGGGGGATTTGTCCTACTCCTCTCTCAAGACGATTTTGAGCTATTGCACTATTCGGGAAGGATAGTTCTTTGTGAAACACATCTGCCAAGAGCATCCCAGGCATAATTAATGGGATTTATGTCGGGAAAGAAAGCAGGCCATTACACCTGGACAATATTTTCATTTTGCAGTGTGTCCGATTCCTCAGCACTTCTGTGTGGCTGCGCATTATCGTCCATAAATAAAAAGTCTGTTTCTACAACACCCCTAAAAAGACGAACATGATCCAGAATAAAATCTCTGCAATACCGTTGCTGTGTAACTCTTCCTCGCTCAAAAATGTGAAGCGGTGTTCTTCCATTGTGCATGATGCCTTCCCACACCATCACACCTGAGCCGTACCGATCATGTTTACTAACAAACTGTTGTGCATAACCTGTACCACGCCCTCTCCACAGTAATTGGTGGCCAAAATCACTTGTCACACTGAAATGAAATTCGTCTGAGAACATCGCTCTAGACCAATTTCGGACATCCCAACCAACATGTTTCTTACACTAGCGTAATCTCTCATGACGATGGCGTGTTTGAAGCGGGATGAAAGAAACAGGCTTCCATGCATAAAAACCAACTTGATTTAATCTCCATGAGATGGTTTTTTCAGAAACATGCGCACTGATAGCGGTTGAAAGGTTTGCAGCTATCTGGCCAGAAGTGAAAATTTCTGCTCCTTTTTGCCACGAGGACTACATAGCGGTCTTTTAAATGTTTGGTGTTCCTACCACGACTCCCGGCATGCTTTTGCAAATCCTTTCCGCCTTCAGTGGCCTTCTTTAATCGCGAGATGACACTCTTTGATACACTCATTGCAGCAGTTATGGTGGTGATACTTATACCTGTTTCCAGTCTTCCAATTGCTCTTCCACGATCGTAGGCACTCACATGATGTCTAGCTGAAATTTTTCTCTTAATTGTTGCAAGAAAAAACATAATTTCAGAGAAAAAAAAAACTTTTATAGCATTCTGCTCTACTTTGTGTCAAACATCAAACAGTATGAATTTTCATATGAATTATGAGCTTGTATACAATGTCTTTTATACAGATAACGAGTCCTGGTCTACCACGTCCTCTCGTCTTGAATTTACTTTTATTGGTCAGGTGTTTCAGACGCAGTTTTGAATAAATCACTTGCTCCTTAGAAATTGCCAAGTAGTGTAGTTTATTCTAATAAATTTAAGGAAATAGTTTTAAAACATTTCACAAACATTAAAACCTAACCTAATTTCAATTTCTTTGCTAGAAATGTTAACATTTGAGAAGAAATATTTGGATAATTTTCACTATAAATAATTTCAGTACATCTTCCAGGAACTTATCAAACTAGAAATCTATTACTATATACTAAAACCATTCTCAAAAAATTATGACTATACTTTCTTAAACTTCACTTTATTATAGTAATATGAAGATAAAGCTGCGTAGCTTTTTTTTTAAGTGGTTATATAGAAAACGCTTTTGATTTTAAATTAAAAGCTTTGAGGATTAAACAGAAATACAAAAAAGATCATAGAGGGTGTCCCAAAAATGACTTACGAGTTTTGAGATTCAATAATAAGGATAGACAAGTGCTGAAAGCGATTGTTTGCGGCCTTGCGCTTGAAAAATCAGATAATTTTATTCCACCAAATTACAAATTTAATAAATACTGCCTCTGATAGATGGCGCTGCTGAATAGGAAAAATAGAAGCTTGTATGGAAATAGTGCAAAAAATTAAATAATGATATTTTCAATGTAAAACCTATTGAGGGCAACAACATGGCACAGTCTGAGACAGACATTTCCAGACATCCTTACAAACATGTTGGAACTGTCGTGTTTGATTTGTAATTGTTTCAAATTCAGTACAGATGTGTTGTTTTATTTTCGTAATTGCTTGTGGAGTTTAATGGTATACCAGGTCTTTCATGTATACCCCTCCTCCCAGAAAAAAAAAACTCACATGGCATCAAATTTGTCGAATAATGAAGCCATGTCATGCCACTTTCTGTATGCATGTCGTAATCCAAAGCAATTGCATGGCTATTGAGATTTTCGCTTAAATAATAAAATAATTGCAGGAATTCGAAGTGGACGAGCACCATCTTGCATGAGCCAAGAGACATTCGAATTGTTATCGAACGTTTATACAAAGCTGTAAGAATCGCCACAAATTCTACCAAAATTCCAAGATATTGTGCAGCATTCATCGATTGCTTTTGAAAAAAAAAAGGTACATTTATTCAGTTGAATGAAACCGTGACCCTGGCAGTTATTTTTGTGGAATACAGGTTTGAAGTCTCAGCAATGTGAGGATTTTCGTATCCCCAAATTCTCGAATTCTGCTTTTTGATACAGCCATTGGGGTGAAAATACACTTCATCCGATAACCATGTGTTGCTAAAATGGAGTTCACTCATGACTACAAGCTGCTCAAGAAATTATAGCATAATTAAGGACATTCGGACTCGTTGGGTTGCGAGTTAATCTCCATGGAACATGAAATTGCAAAAGTGGTCACAATCTTATTATTAGATGCATTCGCGAAGATAGATATCCCAAGATACGATAGGTATTCTTTTGATTTTGTTTGATTTCTAACTCTTGCTTGCATTTTTGATCAGAAATTCTTTGCAGAATATTGTTAGATTCAGTTTATTTCTTTCCATCAACTTAAGGTCATGAGTCAACTTATATGTAAAAACAAAACTGCGCCTTCGAGTTTATCTTACACCTGCCGTTGTTGGCTCTTAACATTGCGAATATTATGAAATTCCACTGGCATATCTTTGATAGTTACGGAGATGATACCAAAAGAGTTTCAACACAATTTAAAAAATGCGTGAAAAAGTCATATACTAAATTTTTCAGTTATTTCCAAAAATGTAACCAAAGAATGATGGATTTAGTGATTACGATAGTCAATTTATTTAGTTCAAACACCCGATACATTGCCTGTCAAATATTACATTTAAATATTGACAAACACCATGATTGAAATGAGGATGGTAAAAATCGCAGCAACTATGTGATCTGATGCATGACCAAAAGTTATGAAGAAACTTAACATGGAAATTTTCATAAAAACATTCATAATTTTACTTTTTTTCTTCAACAACCATGCCAAATAAAACTTTCTCTCAAAATGTTTGCATAGAATGCTCACTATGCAATTTTATCACCCGAAGATGATGTTTCCGACCCTATATGATTTCATTTGTATTTGAACAATCTAATTTTCACAGAGTACGTACAATCTGTTCTGAAACCATATTCCTGGACATCGAAAGGGTCCAGTTTTCATAGAATTCTTAAAAATATGTGAAACTAAGAGCATAGAAAGTATCTACCACTTTTGAATTGCAATATTATGTTTACAATATGAAAATAAAAAGTTTTATTATAGAAATTGGTTTGACAAAAGTTTATTTAAATACTTTCCTGAAATGCGAGGAAATTATGTTTTGAGATCAGAAATGCAAACAAGAGTTAGAAATCGGATGCAATCAAAAGAATATCTGTTTGGATCATGAAATATCTTCTATCTTTGTGAATGCATTTAATAATAAGTTTGTGACCGCGTTTCTAGTTATTTTATATACAGATTACTGCTAAATCTGCTATATTTTACCACTCTAATGCTTGGGTCTGAAGATATGAAACACCTTGCATATCTTTCGACTGCACTTTTGTTATTAGTAAATCGTAAGATATTCACGTACTTTTGCTGATTTTTCATGTTCTCTGCACACTAACTTCTGATAGTGGTGGAACTGAATTTGTGTTGCCATATGACCACGATTCGGTTTTCATCAAATCAATCTCTCTGAAGCTTGTGCACGCTAAACTGAAACACTGTATATAAAAGGTTATACTTACAATAAATCAGAATTTATATTTAAAAAAAATATAATAATTTTGCATTTCATGTCGATATTCCCTTCCTACAAAAGAGAAAATTTACTTTTACTCACCTACAAAATAATATAATTTCGCTTTGTTCGCATATTCGACGCAAAATTATGAATTTCAGCCAAAAAGAAGAGGTGATAAGGTGAGCAAGCAAGTTGAATGATTTGTAACTTTCGAAACAGCTGTTCAAACAATCCAACCGTAAACATTAGGGACTTCCTTTGGCAACGTGAATTTTTACGAGAAAATGGGTTTTGATTTGCGGAAACAGAAAGAGGTCGATGCGACAAGAGTGCCATGGAGCGCATCGCCGCATTTTTTCTTTTTCACCTTGATTGCAGTGGACTTGTAAGAAAGAGTTCACGCAAATCCAGATTAAAATAGGTTTCAGAGAATTCAAAAAGAAGAGGCTTTGGTATTGAGAAATTGAAGGATGTTTTCTGAATGATTCTTTCTGAGATCTGTCTCGATTATTTCAATTCGTATAGTAAACAGGAATTTCTTTCTTTGAATTCTGTCAGATTTATTGAACTTTTTCAATTGTTGTAATTGATGATTATAATATTAATAAATAGCTGTGTTTTTATTCGTGTGTCGAATAATCATCGATCCAATAATTTGTTTTGGAAGACATCTATTGAAAATTTGGTATCAATTTATTGTGATATTAATTTGTAATCATTCTACTGTATTTCAAAGATCTGTAGATATTTTAAAATTGTTTTCCCTTTTGTTGAATTGCACAAACCAAACGCCATCATTTTAAGCTAAAATAATAGATTAAAAATAATAAATGTTTCAAATAAAAGGATAATATAAAGGATAAAGGATATCGGAAAAATTTCTGCAAGTACAAATGCAGAATATTTTATTTTGTTGTAAGTTCATACTCCTACTGCGAACTGTTCAACTGACCGATAAAGTTTTGAGAAACTGTCGTGTTTCACAAAATCTAAAATTTGAGATACGTAGCTATGTCTTAAACTCTGATGAAGTTGCGTAATGACTAAAAATGAGGGAAGTATTGATACATCGAGCATACAATACAATAATGCTTTAGTATCGTTTTTTTAAAGTGAGATATCATGAAGGGGCAAAAAATCACTGATACAAACAGGGACATAAATTACCAAATACAAAATATTGGGTCGTTCGGAAAGTCATTTCGTATTTTTGTGTCAAAATGAAAAGAAATTTTCGTTTAATGAATAAATTATTTATTAAATTATAAAATTGCCATTCTGGTCTAATACCTTTTGCCATATTTTTGGTAGTAACATGATTACACGCTCATAAAAGTTTTGGTCTTTGCTGTAAAAAAAAACTGATCGAGGTGGTTTTTGGCCTCCTCATTTGAAGGAAAAATTTTGCAAATCAGTTCTGGTACTGATGTACTGTTAACACATCTTCTCCACACATATTGGCTAATTTATTTCTGGCTTGAACAGTATTTTTACCTTTTATAGCAAAAAAGAAAAAAATGACGAAAATGCTGTTTATTGCTCTCCATATTTAAAAGGGCACCATCCAAAAACTACTGCGAAGAATCAGCTGCACTTTTTCACACTCAAGCCTTGCTATATCAGCTCTTAAAACATAAAATGATTTTGCGGTTTAAGTATGAAATTGGGTGCGAAAAATGCAATTAAATCCTTTGTCAGGAAAAAACGAAATTACTTTCCGAACAACCTAATACATGTATGCAAATGAAAAAAATGGATTATTGCAGTATTACTCAATACTAGCCCAATCAATATCAATTGGCAATTAATACATGGCATGTGATTAATATTATTCGAAAATGCAGTTTTTGTTTTAGAGGCGTTTTTTCTTAATCAAATGAAACAAAAATTTGACACAGAGCTACAATTGTAGCTCAAAATCACATACCGAATTTGATATATTTAAGTAATGGCGTTTATGATATTTACATGTTTCTAAAAGTACAGATGGACAGAAGTTGACCAAACACCCTTGTTGTATTAGGTAAAAAATTTGGTTGGATTCTTCAGTATGGATATTAAATATCTGTGCCAAATTTTACTCATCTCGATCTCTTTGTTTCAAAGTTATGTTAACTTATATTCAAACAGTCGGACAGACAAACTTCCTCTGAATATTTTATACAAAATTTTAAGGGAAAGTACAAATTTAGAATAAAAACTGTATGCCAGATTTTAGCCGTCTAGCTAAAAGCGTTTTTTCTAAAGTTATATTTGTTACAGACAAAGATAATTCAAAAGATTGTATATTGTAGATACTCTAATGTTCTCTATATTCTACCGAGAGTAGGATGGAAAAATTGATAGAAGTTACAATTCATACAAATTTTCACCGGCTGGGGTCCGTCGTGTGAAAAGTATATATATGACATGTTCTTGTACACATAAACATTTTGAAGTTTTGTCACACCTAAACAGGTTTCATATTTAAGTCAAAAATTTATGTGCACTTTCATTTGAAAGGTTTTTTTTTTACACTATAAGAGTAATGTAGCAAAACGGTTGCCAAAATTTCAGAATAAGGATGAATAATTTAAAAAATACTTGTCTGGAAAATCCACTGTATGCTTTAGAAAAGCATGAAATGCAAGAATTCTAAAAAGAATTTCTCCATCGGAGCGGAGAATTGTTAATAGAACTAAGGGAAGATTATTAAACTTATAAAAACTGTCGCCCATCTCCTTTATGCCTATGTGTGCAAACAAATAAATTAAAGGTTATTAAATTATTTAGTGGAATTCTTTTCTTCGGAATAAATGGGATGTAAAACAATTGTGGTTAAAATTTTACAGCAGTGTCTCATATTCGGCAGAACAAACTTATTTAGAAAGTTCATTGTATCCGTCAGACAGCGTATCGCACCGAAAGAACACTTGATCGAGATCAAAAATCATTTTCCCGCATAAAAGGAGTTCCAGTTAAAAAAGAAAACTCTAACCCATCGCCATGCGGCCAAATTTTGTAAGCCTTTATCGGAAGCAAATCAAAAGACTTTCCACTCATAGAAATGAACATCCGAGTCTTTTGTGATTTATCTTCGCGTAAGCTACGGTATTCCAAATCCTAATTAATAGAGGATAATTGAATTTTCTGCAACGCATTCAAAAGGCCGTTGCTTTCTTTGTTAGTGAAGTGAACTGGCCTCTCGAGAAGTTTTGTTAGATCGCAATCTTTTCGTTGATTACGAAGCAAACAAATCAAGTTTGATCGCTGAATAAGATTTCATCTGAACTTATGAGGTCATTTCTGGAATATTTAGAAATTTGGAATTTCAGTCTAAAAATGTATTAATTCGAAGCTATTCGTAATTATTCATTATTATGTTAACAGTGAAAGTTTTCTTTAATACTTGAATGCTGACGTTTTATGAAAAGAAACTTAATTATTTTGGAATGATCTATAATTTTCTAGTAAGAGAGGGGAAAAAAATATATTTTCTGGTGCTCTTTCAAGTGTGTTAAGGAATTACGGGCATAAAGCATAAATATCTTAACCCTTCTTTTCATGACTTTTTTTATGTGTGAAATAAATCGGGGTAATGTAATTCCTGCCTTAGACTAAAGGAAAAATGTTTAAGAAAATCCTAGTTTAAATATACACTGTAAAATAACCAAAAAAGCAGTTTGATGAAAATATCGGTCATCATGCAAATTAACATATTAAGCTCAGTACAAAATCTTCAATGTTCCTCTCTTCTAAATTCCTCCACTCACAATCGCTTTTATTAGCAAAAGAATCCCAGATTAGTTATATAAAAAAATATTCAAGAAATCGCACGTTTCTTCCAACCACAACAAATACCTGGATGACAGGTTCAAACCCGGTAGAATGATTGTGACAATTTTTTTTTTTTTGTGATTGTGATTTATAATTTTTATTTTTACAGCAACGTTCCTTAATACGCAATAGTCGTGAATAAAGTTGCCACCAACAACTAATTTATAGTATGCCTAATTTACAACAAATTAGTTGAACAATTTTAACTGTACAGCTAATTTATAGTATTTATAATTTTGAATACAGTTTTTTGTTCACTGAATGTTCTGATGGAAATTTCTATCATCATGCAAAGAAGGGTTAACGGATTCTGAAGCTGAAAAGAATTATTCATTTTAATTGTGAGTATTATAATTTAAAAAATATACTAACTATAGTATTAAAAGTTGAAATTAAAAATTGCTAAAAACTTCAATTTCGGAAGCTACAGAGCTATTATATGTTTCATTTAATATTATAAACATTTTTTGAATGAAACACAATTTTCAGTGTAATAACTCTTAGACATCATTAATCTTTTATAAAGATTCACTCATTAATTTTTTTCTAGAAAATTGGTTTAGAAGATTTTATAGCAAATGTTTCTCCAAAGAAGAAAATAATTAAGAGAGTCAGAATATTTTTATTTAATCTAAAAAACAATTGTGCTATATTAAATTTATTTTTTTAGAATACTTCAGTCATAGTTAAATGTAGCTAATTCGATACTAACATGAACATAATAAAACTTATTTTGATTTGAGAATTCAAATGAAAGAAAACTGGATGTATAAACAAGAAAAGGGAGAAAAATCTATCTATAGTTACAAATTTTTTGTAAGAAATTTCAAAGAAATTGTTGAAGATGCTAATTGAATGTTGTCAGTGTGACTTTCATCTAATTTAACGCTAGGTTTGCCTTGAGTTGTCATATACCTACTTCTACAAAAGGGGTCAAAATAACCCCATTCTGTATTTAATTAGAAAAAAAAATAAATTGACCTACTTATTATGAAGTAAATGTAGAAAAAAACTTTTATATTTTCAATATATTTATTGATGTGTGGTGTGATGAAGTCTTTTCCTCTGTTTTTATTTACTAAAAAAATTTTTTATTTTCTAATTAAGGTCATCAACACCATCTATTCTTCTACCAAAACATTGACTTCCACGTCTTATTAACAACTTATAATAGCTTCTATCCGACTGACTTTCGGCTTTGGCTTTTTGTTCTTTTATACAAACTTTTTACTAACACATACTTGTTTTTATAATTATACCCATATCTATGCGAGTCTCTATCTGACCGTTACATATTTAAATATAAATGAATGTATTCTCAACGATATTTATTCGAATGGTCAAAATGAATACTTCGGTAAAAGTTGGTATATCTATATATTCCCCTGCAACTTAAAAAAAAAGAGAAAAAGATAAGATTTGCGACTATATGTCTTATAGATGTAAGTAAAAATTAATTAAAATTTTCTCACAAAATCGGAAAATAATTTTCTTGAAGAAAATTTTTTAAAAAAATTTCTCAGAGGAGTCAAAATAATCCCTCGGTAAATTTAGTGTTAAGATATTTAGTGCCCTAACAAGAAAGATGCGTTTTTCTTTTCTTTTTTCCCAAAGAAAAAGTAACAAAGCAAAGTAATGTGCTCTAAATATAAAGTCGAGATTACTCTGAATTGTCTGACACTGACAATTTAAAGTGATTCTATTGGTAGATGGGATAGTTAAGAGGATGGGATAATTTGCTACAGAAAGGGTATTTTCTACTCTTCCTTGTTTATATTGTAATCATCAAAAAAATTGACGAAGCCTAATATTTCAATTCTCTCAGAATTATGTTTCTATCACATTTTGAATGAAAATGTCTGCAGGACATCTGTTTGCCTGTCATTATACATGAGAACACTATGATTTTGAAACAAAAAGATGTAGGTGAATGTAATTTAATATTTAGTTTTATTGTTAGAATCGTGCATTATGTTTGATCGTTTAATATTCAAGCTTATGTGAACTTAATATATATAGTTTTATCATCAAGATTGTAGTATTTTGGTTCCAAATGAAAGAAAGGAAAGTTGTCGTGATATAACATAAAAGCCGAGGAAAGATAACCTCTTATTACCAAGCTCCGGTGTCGTGTTTGTCATCTGACGTTTGTTCAAAATTGCAAATTCCATCCCAAAATAGTCCTAACGTTGCTTTAAAAATGAGACGTTAATATAACTAAACAAAAAAAGAACCCCTCTTATTTACAAACTTTTAGAAAACACGGTTTTTAAGATATGTAATGTCAAGGGATATGGACTTGCGTTCACTGAGATTCTTGCACTGACGACTCTTTGAAAGCCCTCAGGAAGAGGCTTTGATGCAAAATCTTACTATGCGTGCGCGTTTCAATGTATTAATATTAAGAGTCAATAATAATGAACAGCGCGTAAAGGAAAATTTTGCCTTTGAAAGATTTAAAAAATCGTTTTTTTTTTCACTCAACTGATTTAATAATGATATTGATTCCTTTAGTTGATCGTAATGGAAAGACTTATCTAGTTCATTTCTAATTAGATTATTTCAATTATTGCATTTGAGAATATAATTGAAAAAAAATTGCTTTCGAAGTGTAAAAGAGTTCACACACACACACACACGCACACGGGCACACGCACGCACGCACACACACACACACACACACACACACACACACACACACACACACACACACACACACACACACACACACACACACACACACCATTACACATATATATGAGATGTTTAATACCAATCAGGGTAAGTCATAAATCTTACTACTGACTCCTCGCCTAGCCGGAAGGGACACGGATAAAGAAAACTGATTGACCGGGCACTGAATAACTTGAATAACAGGACCGCTGCAACAACACTGGTGGGAACTGTGGATGAGTCCGAAGGAAGTACGTCCCGTAATCGATGGGGGGAGCCAGATCACGTACCTGTTTGTGCACCCACCAGGGTTGTGAGATCCAACCACTTTGCCAGAAGCATCTCATCCTCATTTCGAGGTGCCCCCACCCTGGGGTATACCAATCAGGAGAAATACAGACAGATAATTAAACAGATAATGATAACATGACACTGTGAATTTATTTTAAAGTAAAAAATTTTCAACATGATGCCTACTGTAAAATGTTAGGGAAGGGAAGTTTTATATCTAAACGTATCCTGTTGGCATCGGTGCCACTATCGAATGGCACCTTTCAGTTTCATCTGATTGGCTGGGGAGCTCCTATATACAGGATATTTTAAACATCTACACACCTAAAAACCTGCCGAAGTCCAGTTTGGTGCTTGTGGGTCATACTTTGGTGGGTCACTTTAACTTATAACCTTCATTCATCATTTCGTTTTTCTGTGAACATGGGCGTCTTGATTTTATTTGCAAAGTGCGGTAGGGAATCATCCTGAAAAAAGTTGACGATAGGTAACATATATCTAGCTTACAATGCAGGTAAAGCGAGATCATGCATTAGCATAACATAGCATTCTGTAATGACAGCAAAATTTCTATCTGCATGCATGATAACAAAAAAGAAAGGGTCCAAAATTATAGAAGCTGTGAAACTACAGCAAACTTTAAAGTGAGAAATTGCAACTGCATGGTCAGGCATGATGCAAGATGCTGATATGCCCTTTCCTTGGACCTAAAACTAAGTACATTCCACGAAAGATGACAAAAATATTTTCTCCATCCAATATGGGGCTTGCAATCTTATGACTTCTGCCCGTACACAAACCAAAGGAAGAGGAAAGAAAAGATCCCTAGTTACTTAGGAATTGGAAAACTATCTATCCTCATAAAGGGGATAAGTACCTGCCAGGGACGTTTCGAAGAGACATGTAGTCGTCCTCACAGTCTTACATCATATTTGTCAGAGGTTTGCGCTTCTGTTGTGATTTCGCAAACGTATGCTTTAAGGGAACAGTCAAAGAGTGTAGTAAGTTGTGTATAAATAGTTGTATGACAAATTGATATATCTAAAACGTCCTTCATGGAGTAAAATGATATCTGTACAAGTTACAATCAATGTACAAATCCTTAACAACAAATATCTAAATAATCCAGCTAAGCTAGTGCTATTTTCAAATTGGGTTTTTATCGAAAGTGTTACTATGGCTCTTAATATTTGTGGACAGATGAGGCTCATATTTCATTACATGGGAAAACTATCAGCTACGGAATTTTAGATTTAAAAAAAACCTCAAATACATAACTGAAAAACTTTTATATTCATTACGGGCTAGCTTTTGTTGTGGTTTTACTGTGTCCTTTATTGTGGGCTCTTTTTTTCTTTAAAGAGCCTTGTGCAGAAGAAGGATGTAAGGTGTGCTCAATTAAGGGAACATGCTACTTTTAAATGTAACAATAGAAGGTGATAGTTTAGTCATTGGAAAGCAATGTTCTTGAGAGAATGATATTCATGCAAGACGGGATCCCTTATGATACGACAACCGGAGCGAAGACATTGCCGAGAAGGACCTTTATTAAAGAGCGATTAATCAGGCGTCATAAATGAATGTTTCCTAAATTTACTCATAAGAACCTATTGGACTCTGAATTTTATCTAATACACAAAATTTTACCCGAAACCACAGAAACAGACCCTCTTCTTTATTACTGTTAAAGAATGACTTCCTCCATGGAATTTCTTATATCCATCTGCATATACCATAGTTAACTATGTTGCTACCCGCTTGCTGACTGGTAATGAAGGACACATCAAATCAGCACTCCAGTGCTGCCAATGCTTGTAACATTTACATACATTAATAAAAGCAGTTTTCCATGAAATTCTGTAATTTATCTGCGAGAACCGTCCTCACTATATAAAAATTTGAGCTTTTTTAAAACAAAAAATTACCATTTATTTGAATAACTTTCCAGCAAAATGTTTTCAAATATTCCTTCCACTTTTGGGAATTTTTAAGCTATTTATGAATTTATGAGTAATCTTGTACATAAAACTGTGCTTTTCCGGAAAGTAATTTTCATCCATAAATATTTACTGCCTTCTTTGGCATATTGGCTGAAAAGTTTTTACTTCGTTTGAGAGAAAACTTTCAGAACCTGATCTCATTATTCTTTAGAATAGATAAGCTGCTCCTAAAAAAATAAAGTAAATTAATTCTCAGAATTCTCCAAAGGCAGCAATGCTTAAAAGCAGCTCCTTCTAACGGATTTTCTAAACTGAATAAAAGAATTTCCAGTATTGGATTATTCATGCAATGCTCTTAAGCATAAGAAAAATTTTGATAGCTTTCTTATTCCTTCTCACATTACCTACACATATTTTTTGTTGCTACAATTCTTTATTTCCGGCGCTGAATTGGAAAAATAAGAATTTCGTTATGTAAAAATAAGAAGTAGTTTTTTAACAGAAGATTTTATCAACAACTCGCCAAGTTTTTTTTTTGTTTTGTTTTGTTATAACTGATAGGAACAGAAATATTATGCTAATGTGCTTGATGGTGGAACTCAAGTAGCAACAATAAGGTTTTTAATGTATTAATAATGAGATATAATTAAAAGCATTTGCTGTCTTTGCTCAAGATAACGTGATAATGATATTGAAAATTCCGTAAGAAAAAATGTACTTATTGTAATGCATACTTCAAGTTTGTTAGGTCGTTTTTGAATGACTGAATATTTGCAATAAGGAAAATAAGGATAAATCTCCTTTTTCTCAAAACAATATGAAATTAAATTAAATTACCGATGAAAAAGGTGTTTTTTGCTTATGGAAAGGTCTTCTATGAGAATGGTAGAAGGTGGAATTTGGATTCGTGCCTGTTACAGGAAAATCGACAGTTATGATACCAATAATTTGGACTTCTATCAATTTCTAAGCTTTCGATTCTACTCTAAGCTTGAATAGAATTGAAACTATTTCTAAACTTGAAGAATTACGAAGAGTATTAATACCTTATGGGTGGCTTCTTCGTGAATTAAGAAAACTATATTTTAATTAATTTAATTTCATACAGTTTTTATGAATTAGTAGCTTAATATATTTTACATTAGTTTGAAAGAAGTGTTTTTATTGAATATAGTTTTCCAAATACACAAAAAACACTATTGTGGAATGAAGATCAAATATCGGAAATGCTATGCATATAAGGAAAGGTACAATTCATTGGCTAATATCAATTAAATGTCATTTAAAGCCCTCTCTTCCAACGATGATGCATTTCTTCCAACGATTTTTGTAATCCTTAAAACATATCTTAAAGTTATTTCCACAAAATTCATCTAGGGTTCGTACTGAATTTTCCTTCATTGCATCAGTAGGCTTACAATGATGACACAAAAGAAGAAATTTCAATTCTAGAAACAATAAAAAGATACACGATGATTTCTCAAGTGAAAACGAACTCTATGAAGCCATATTTGTTGAATTTTGGGAAACATTCATGAATAATAATGATAATGGTGCCTAAACAATCTCTTAAAATTGCATGACAAGATATTTGACTCAAAAAACTAAATGTGCGTATAAAGTCGTAAATTTATTTTTTAAAAGCTTTCAGAGGCTATCTTGAATATATACATTTAATTAAACAAGACCGATTTATTTCGACCATATACTTATTTCTTGTAAACAATCTTTTCAGACAACATGTATCTGATCGGTCTCATAAAAGGAGTAAACTGGAAAATGATCCCATTTTTAAACGCTTTAGAGAAGACTTCCAGTTACAGTTCTGAACAGAATAGCTTTTCAATGCCGTCTGAATTCGCAGAATTCTAGTCATTTCGGAATCACATCAAATCAGAATCGTATGAGCGTCATTCTCTAAACAGCTCTTTTTCTGTTTTAATATATCAAGAAATATAAAGTTAAAGGAGAGAAAAATTAAAATTTCCATTATCTTCGGAAAAAAACGATAACGGTTCGCTGTTCTGAACTCTTCCTTTAATTTGAAACCAGTTTATGCAATTTTATTTAAATTTAAGTTTCGAAGAATCGCATATTGAGGGAATGACACTATTAGGCTAGTTGTTAGGCTTAGCTCTTCGCAAAGAGAGACAATACAATGAATCCAGGGAAGCAGAGATTATTTAGGAATCCTGAAATGAATAATATTGTTCTCGAGTCATCATTTTTGCACCATGCTGTAGAATTACTTATTTGAGAAGCCCAACAAAAAACAAAACGGAATCAAGTTAATACTGATTTCTTGTGACTGATTATTGTGATTGATTAACTGAAACTTTGACTTTTTTTTCTTTTGGTAGAAATCCATTAAATAAATTTCTGGGCTCTCATTTTGAGTTCTTGAAATATTCATTTAGTGTAGAATCCTTTCAAATTTCATTAGTTGGGAGATTTTTGCGTCGAAAATGTAATGTGTTAGCACTGATGTCAGAGGTGGGATTGGTCTGATATAAAGAGGAATATATGACATAAAAAAGGAAACCAAAATGTGTCTTGTGCAGGAGAGATGAATAAGTCATCATTTATGTTTCCTTCAATGCAAAATCCCTAACATCTTCTGTTTTTAAAAGATGAGGTAGAAAGCAGACCAAAACCCATATAGTGACAAAGTTTTTTCTGAAACTGTATGAGCAACGAAAGTTTGAAACCATCATTTATTTTTCTCCAGTTTGAAACCACTAATTTTTACCATGTGTTTTATGAATTGTGGTTCTATAAACACTTTTTTATAAAAACTTATCGTATCAACATATTGTAAAAATAAATTTTTTTCATCATGGAGAATAGCAGATGTAGTCACTTCTGCATTCGTAAAACAGAAACAAACATTTTATGAGTTTAAAACACTGATTCCCATGGCTCGTACAAGAAAACTATCAATTTTAGTGAAACGTTAGGATAAAAAACAAGGATCTAGAAAAGTATCCAATTTTAAAGAGCTAGAGGCTTTGCGAACAAGGTAATGTGATTTTTGCCTAATGTCAGATTATCATTTCAAACACTAGCAACAACTATAATTATTTTGCAAGATCCTCTGTAGCTTGGTGATATGGTCTCGGTTTCGTGTCCGAAGGGCTCCCAGTTTGAAACCGGAGTCTACTAAAGCACCACCATGTTAAATCGGCAAATATTCTTTGTCTGCAAATATTCTTTGTTCTGTTACAAAGCTAGACGTAAAAATTATTAAAGTAATTAAATCTTATTTAAAATATCCACGTACAAATGTTTAATGTTCAATCAAGGTTTATCTGCAAAATTCAAAGTGAAAATGTTCTTTAATATCATCACAATGTTAACATTTCCTTTGGCTAAAAACACGCACCCTTTTTAATTGCTTGCTTGAAAATCTACTCTTCTATACAGCCAATCACTCCGCCATCACTGAACTAAGTAGTGTCGAGACAAGATTAGTGAGAAACTACTCAGTTGGGAAAATCCTGGTCAATTAGAAAATAATTATCGTCCGAAGCTTGATGTGCACCAGTTTTATACAGAGCTCAATATCATTATTTTGAATTGAAAAAGAGATTCAGACTGCAATATATTGCGATTTTATTAATTTTTCATAGTATTTGCTACTAATCAATATAAAGTTAAAAATCAGTTTTTTGGTTATATTAGAGCATTAAGACTTTGATTCCAGATTTGGTGAAAAGCTCATATACCGAGTTTCATCCTTCTAACTTGAAACGGTTTTGAGTTATCTTTGTAACTGACAGACATTTTACAAAAATGTATTTTTCGAACTGAGGGAAATTTAAAATGTGGAAATTCGTCAAAATCTCAAGTTTGAATTTTTTGACGATTACAGTATTGCGTTTGCGAGAAAGTAGAAAGAATTGTAGTCTGAGGACTTGAAGTTCAAGCAAAAGGTCCACAACCAATTCGTCCGATTCCATCGATTAAACGTGGTTTGTAAGACCATGGTCTTTGAAAACTATTGCTCGCCTTTGAGTTTATTAGTTTTTCAGAACAGCAAACAGCATCTGTACCATCTAATTTAATTCTTCGCGAAACTGTTATTCTTATTTTAGTTGTTTTATACTCCTCCTCCTCCCTTTAAAAAATCTAGCAAATTAATGACGTGAAAATGAAACAACCGAAAACTATCAAATAATCTGTCATGAAGCTTCATTTTGAACAGGCGTTTTCCGCATCGCATTTTAACCTTTTTTGCTTTGTAGAATACTTTTCAGTGCAATATCTCAAATGTTTGTAAATCTAATAATAAAATGTTCGAACAGTAAGATATTTAATAAGATTAAATACATTGAAAGGTAACTTGAAGAAATTTGCCACTAAATGAAAGATATTATTCATTCAATTTATTAAAAACAACAATTAATTGTTGCTTCTTTTGTTTCCATTAGCTTAATATATGAAATTTATAAATGGTGGTAAAATATTTTAATTTAGAGATCCCCGTAAGCAAGATGAAAAATAATTTATACATGCTACTAACTTTCAGTTTGATAATTGAAAATACTGTTTTGGTTTTTCTTCGGCCTCTTTCTCCTTTTAGACTGGAGAAAAATATCGTCTTAATTCTAATATTTCGCCATTCAGTTTCAATGTCAGCTCTGATATTGCTTGATAAGGCTTGGCATATTCGATACTTTTTTTATGATACATTTTCTTTTAAAATATAGCGCATTTTCTTTATTTGCATATAAATTTATGGTTAGTTTTTTTTAGAAACGTATGATTTTATTCTATTTTACTACTTTATAAAAAATAAAATGCTTAAAAAACCCGTAATCTAATTGGAACTTATTTCAATACAAGATGATTACGAATAAAACGTAATTTGTAATTATTCGTTCACGCTAATTTAACACAAAGAGATAGTAATTATCATGAATTCATTTTGAACAAAACGTTTCAAATTATTATTATTGTGATATTAGATATTATGTGGTAACCCGTAAGGACAAAAAAAAAATTTTCTTTTAAAAAACTTAATGGGGTTCATTCTTTCTGTTTCGGTCATCTCCGAGAAGCTGTTCTATGAGTCCAAAAGTAACTTTAGGCACAATGAAATGGCTTAAGTTTTTCAAACAGTATTATTTTTTATTGCAATTTCATAGATGATATCTTTTCAAAATTACCGAGAAGCCGATTTGCATGCATATTACAATGTCAGAAAGCAGACATATCATAAGACAGGTACTGAAAGCACAGTCTTCTGAATAATTTGACAAAAGTGAAAATTTTCCCTCAATTTTGTATTCAAGATTACTTTAAAAGTAAAAACATTTATAAGCATAGTTATATTGGATAACTGCGAGTGTTTTCATCATTTTTTTCTAATAGATGCAATTTTTCATAATATCGGCTCGTCATTTAATAACTGAATTTTGTCTGATTGTCTAATTTTTACTTCA
>JAPMOQ010066939.1:1401495-1450023 GCA_026543055.1 Argiope trifasciata | reverse complement strand
GGAGTAATTGGGAAATGCAATAAAATGAGAAATGCATTTAGGAGTAACTTGGGAAATGCAATAAAATGCAAAATGCATTTAGGAGTAATAGTGAAATTTAATACATAAAAGAAAAATCTTTAAAGAATGCTCTAATGTTCAGAACAAAAGTTAATGAGTCTTACGTTTTGATCTTTTCTCTCAGGGAAATTTTCAAGTAAAGAAGAGAATTTTGCAGATCTTCTGAGCATTTATATTATATTTCTACAGAATCGATTTCTTTTAGATTGAAATGAAATACAAATGTTAAAATTTTTTTATTTATATCATCAGATAGAAATTTTTTCGTGTTTACCGTAAGAAATGAAACTGTCGTTAATGAATACATTTCATTTGGTTCAAATGCAATAAGTGCTATTAGATATACAGAACTTTTTTTGCTTCAGATTATAAGGTGCAAGAAAAAAGGGATTTCATTATATTCAAATCTTAAAATTGCATATAGACAGATATGACAAAATTTATCAGTTTAATTTATTTTGCGATATAATTTGTAAGTAGGGTGCGCAACTATAGGTCAATGCATTTGATACAGTACAGGATAAACGATCTTAAGTGGTTTTGGTTAACAATTTAAGGGCTAAAAAATTTAAATATCTTTTTTGCTTCAGCAACTTAACAAATGTTTTTATTATTTTACCTCATTGAGTTTTTCATGTACAAAAGTATTGGAGTAATTCATATGCAGATATGTAATGGCCACGATTAAGGCTGCAAGAATAATTATCAAGTGTCTGCATGTTAATCTTATGTGGAATTTTTTTTTTTCTCGTTTCTTAACTCATTACTAGCAGCATTCTCTTGGAACTTTTTGGAAGCACGAAATTCAGATATAACCATACTAATCTGAGAAATTTTAATTTTGAAAATTCTTTGATAGTGATAAATTATGTATCTTGATATTGCAATGGAAATTATGAATTGTATGAGGTTTTTAATTATTTTACTAGGCAATTCTGTAAGCATGGAGAGGGGAAAACTGAGAGATGATGCAGCTTACTATAAACGTTTTTCTTTTATATAAGTTGAAGTAGCGAAGTAAAACGTAAAAAATGATATGAAAAGATACAAAAGTATTTTCCGATAATATAATTAAGTAATTTCCTACTTTAATGTCTTCTACATTTCAAACTTCTAGCTTCAGCGCATCAATAGCACCCATGCATTCATTTACTAAATATGGGTTTTTATAAGGATTTGTGGCGCCTTTTAGAGTTCATTCCATGATTTTAAACTCACCTATATTGTAAACTTTGCAATGCATCCACTTCTCTTACTTACACTACAAATTTTCTATAATTTACCACAATCCCCGGCTCATTTCTTAGCTCACATTCTGTAACATAAGTTAATTGTCCTTGTGTGCCACTCATGCTATTAAGTTTTGTCTCATGATTTTAGAATCATCATGCATAATGAAATATTAAGTAATTCAGTTGACTTTTTGACTGACAATTTTTTCCCGAAATCATAAATTATAAATGACAGTTATTCTATTTTCTTGTTGTATTCTGTAAAATACAAGTATTTATCTTCTCTTGAAAATAAGCTGAAACATCTTTTTTACTTGTCTTTTCTCGTAATTTTATACTCCCAATCTTGATAGGAGTATTCAATACAAATAATGGGTAACATATAATGGATATTTCCATTCATAACACGTTAGTATTTAATGTAATATAAATAATAGCTTAGAATCAGTACTTGAAGCAATCCTAATTAATTTTTAAATATTTGCACACTATTGTCATCCTTGCTGTGTATATAATAAATCATACAATGAGAAGAGATGTCTTTCTTAATTTAAAGTGTAAAACCGCACAAGAATAATATTTTATTCTAACTCAATGAACTGCCGATGGCGAGTATGCAGTAAGTTAGCTGCCACTTGCGTAATTTAATCGAGTGGATGAAAATCATGTTTTTTCGGTCCTTCAAAGTCGTAGCGCCCAGGGCAATCTAATCCTTCACCCTTCCATTGCAGCTACCCCATTGCTATATGCATATATTGTATCTTCAATTTGCCCTTCTATCTGCTCTTTTTTTTCTTTGTAACATTTTTTCTTTCTGTTATCCCAAAACGAAGTGCTTCTTGCACCCGGAGGCGTTTCGTACATAGGCTGCTTTCATTCATCTTTTTCTTTCTGCGATTTCTCTCCGCATTGAAAGACAAGTTATTCTTTGTCTTCCTCACAATGTTTGGCCAAGTAAAAGCTGCAATCTGTACCTATTTTGTTTCATATGATTTTCTAACAGACTTCTTTGTGTTTGAGCTTATGCTTGCAATAAGTGCGAGTTTTGCGAACTGTTTGCTATTTATTGCTGACCGTTATTCATTCATTGCATTAGTGAAATCTTATGCTTTTTTTGTTTATCAGTTTTGTAATAATATGCATTTGTTTCAACAATCTTCTGTTTTGACAAATGAATTGTTACAAATAATATTCGATCGATAAACCTACTTCCTTTTGTACGCATTAGTGTCCAATTATGGTGGTAAAAATGCTTTCATTTTACCTAGAACGTTTCTCTTCTTTTAAAGATGCATTTTTTATTCGTAGATATCTTCAACAAATTCTTATCTCAATTTTATTTTTATATTAGATTATCTGGTTTTCGGGCAAAATTTATTGCTTAGCCATAGAAGAGCTGGATTGGTCTGCATCTGAAGGTTTCATTATGTATATTTGTCATTTCTGTAACAAACATTTTCCTATTGGTGCAGCGTGGTAGTTTGATTTCGTCGTCTCAACTTTGTTCAAATTTGCGATGCCTGAACCAAAACAGTTTTAACTGAAAGTTGATGTAGTATAACTAAATTATTGCATAAGACAAAGATTTAGTTTTGCTTTTGAGTTAATGTCTAAATTTCCACGCGCTTTTAATTATGTATTTTTTTGCACCTGAAAGCAACTTGGAAAAACACGTCAACGATTTGAATATTTGGAATTTCATAAAAAATGAAATCTAAAAATATACTCTTTAGTTTAAAAGTTACTTTTACACTTTATTCTTCTCAAAAGTAAAAATATTTTGGCACCAATTTAAAATAAGCAGTAAACAATGGGAGATTTTGTGCAATATTTATTTCAAATAATTTTAATAACGAAATTGAAAAAATGGTGTGAATTACTACTTTTAATGTGAAGAGCTCATATTAAATATCTGATTTTTTAAATAATTTGAAGCCTTCATTTTTGAAAATACACGGCAGTGCTCACTTATTTCCAAACAAAAACACTTTGCACTTTAAATATTCTATTATTCTTAAGTTATCAAGAAACTATTGTCGGAAAAGGGAGATAGAACTCTGACCTCTAATGACGTCAAAGGAAGTTGCTATTTCTTATTTAGTTCTAAATGGAAAGGATTATCTATGACACTTGGTATAGAAACAGTCGAAATATTTGTAACTAAATAAAAATTTATTCGTAAAACTTTAATCCAGAAATATGCTAAGCAATTTTTTAAAAAATGGGAGATTATTGAATTCTTTCAAAGATTACTTGAGGCTATTTAGGTGTAAAATTTTTTCGTTTTTCCGCCAAAAAGCATTATATTCATACAATCTTTGGCTATAATACTTTTAAAAATTGAAGAAGCTACCATGGACGAGTTTGTTAGGTACTCAGATAACGAAATGAACCCGCTCTTATTTCAGATTCACATGGCCGCGTCAGCTAACCACTATTCGAAATGATGTTCCTCTTGTTGCTTCAAAATTATGAATTGAATTTTCCAGTACCGCATTCCAACTTCCTAAAATTTTCTAAGTAATTATTTTATGCAGTTTTAAATTTTTTAAGAGTTTCAAAAAATTATTTTGGAAGCAAATCTTCAGAAAGCTCTAATTAAACTGTTAATGAGGTGAGTGCACGACTCGGGAAATTCAGTTCAGGATGATATTTGGTGTATTAATAGTGTCACTTTTTAGGATTTTCACTCATTAAATTATCAAAGAGCAATATCCAATATTATTATCAGAGAAAATAACTTTCAAAATTTTGTTATAAATTATTAATATAAAAGTTGGGAATATTGGAGAGTGGCGAAAAAAAACATGGATGATTGGGTAGCACATTCCTAACTAAGTGGTCAGGGCTTTGCCCTGGAATAATTTTTGTTGTAATTAATAAACTATTTTTTAAAACTTTCTTCAAATTTAATTGACAATGAACGAAAATCTACGGTATTTTAGTTATTCTTTCAAAAAGAAAATATCCATTCTATTTTCTTAAAATGAAACCTAAGTAATAATAAAACAGCAAGTCTAAACTATAAAACAATACAGTACAATATATTCCAAATTATTACACATTTTGAGCCATTTCCTTTTTCAAAAAACGAGTTAAAATTGGAAGTCATAGGAACCAATGCCAGTGATGTGGGGGTTGTTTTGGAAGCGCAAGGCTCGAATCTTATCTTCCGCTCAGCTGAAATGATGAATGAGTGACAAACATATTGAGTATTACTTTTGATCATGAATAACAAACTATTGATAATTATTTCACTGGTAATTAATGAGGGGGGGGGGGAAGAAGGAAAAAAATGAAAAATTAGTAATAACAACAATAACCATTATTAATTAATTAATGAGAGGCAAAAATTACCATAATTATACATTGGCTAGTCAGAGGAATGCATTTATCAAGTCCATTAAAATATAGGAAAAACATGTTGCTGTATAAAATATTGATTTATAGTTAATGGGATAGATTGCATATTGGGATTAATATGACATAAATATTGCACCAATATTATGATAAACTTTACTTGGGCATTTTTAAATACAATGTGGGTGAAACTAAAGATAGGAAATGGAATCGCGGGAATCCCATGCGTTACTTTAGAGCTCAATGTGTCAAGATTTATTTTAATATAATCATTTTCTAAACCATCTTCTGCATGAAATTATGCTATGAAATTATGAAATTATGAAAAATTAATGCTAATGATCAAACATCATTATCAGACACTGTTTTGTTTCCGAATATGTGTGTGGCAATGAATGCATTCAGTGAATTGGCCCAAAGAGAAACTTCGATCCTTCCTTGCAAAGTAAAATTCAAGCAGCTATATGCTTAAAGGATGCTTATTTATACCGGAAGTTTCCAAGTATGATAATCTTTCAAATTAGATGTGATTGTTACGCACAATACTATTTCCTCTTCAATTTTCAAGCAGCCACTGGTCTTCATTTTTTGCTAGACCGTTTCTGTAAAAAGTTTCATTTTCCCTCGCAACTTCTCCACCGGCCGATCGATAAATTGAGCCGCCCTGATCGTCTTATCCCCAGTTGCAAGGAAACTTACAAGGACCTGCCGAAACAAGGAGTTTATTTTCGGAAGACCATTTCCCTGACATTTATGATCTGATTAAGTTTCTAGTTAATGAATGATGCAAAGCTCGGACTTTTTGAGAAATGCAATATGCATAGCACTTCTGGCAGTACTACCACAAAATCAGATTTATCAGTCAGTAGATCATTTATTCTCTAATTTTAGGAGGATATGGTATGCATTGAATTTAATTGAGAAATTCAAATGAACTTTCATGCATTTAGTTAATTTATTTATGCACTAAAGCATTTAAGTGTTGAAACATTTGCTTAATTTCAGGAAAATTAGTTCTATAGGAAATGGTAAGAAAAAAGTAATGGTATTTCAAATCTCAAAAATGCATCCTCGTTGTGGTGACTACAAACTAAATTGAATGCAGGCAACAGAATGCATACGTTAAACGGTGGCTCAGTGGGTATGAAATTGGGATTTTTAACCCTCTCACTGCGTTATTCCTTAAATTCCTAAATCGTAAAAATAAGCACTCTAAATTCGGAAAAACTCGGGATGCAACAGAAAATGAACTGATTGCCAACCCACGGAAATCGCGAGATACGCAGCTAGAGGGTTAACAAAAATTTTATAAAATAGGTACTTTTATAAAAATTAATGCCGTTATTGAGCTGGAAATAAATTAATGTGCCAAGAATATCATTTATATTTCACAAGGAAGCTGAAGGCAGTTGGAAACGAATGATTCAAACGTTTAAACTTTTGACTTTTTGGTAAATGCAAAATAAATCGTACATGCGTCAGTACTTTTACAAAATATTAAGATTTCTAAGTCATCTGATGGCAAATTTATTTTTTGTCACTTAATTTTAGAGGAAAAGGGTTTGCATTAGGTTTATTTAAGGAATCGGAATTAATTTTGCATCCTTTCGTAAAAATTAAGAATTTTGGTTGTAAACGTAATCATCTGGTAAAAAAAAAATTGCTAAATTTTAAATCTAAATGAAATTTCATTCAGAAAAATGAACGTGAATCATCTCACAAGTATACAGTTGATAAAAAAGTATTAGAACAGATTGAAATTTGTAGTTTTCTAGGAAATAAAATAAATGGCATAAATAATTATCACGCAACACAACATATGTAATCAGGTAACAAAAAATATTTAGAATAAATAGAAAAATTTTCAAATAATAAAAATGAAATTTGCACTGAAAAAAAGATTAAGGACAACTGTCTTGAACGTTCAATTAATTTTAACATACTTGTAGTAAGCCGTACCATAATTCAAATATCCAATTAATATTTTGTATGCAGCTCTTTAGCTGCAATTTCTGCATCAAAACGTCTCGGCATAGATTCCACTAAATCTTTACAGACTCGTAAGTATATTGAATTTCATGCATCCTGCAAAGCTTGCTTCAGACCTGATTAACTTGTTATATGGTATTTCCTTATTTTTTAATCCAGTAAATGTCATAATTGCTCAATTGGATTAAGCTCTGGTGACTGTGGTGGAGATACTAGCCTTCGAGGAGCATGGTACAAAAGCCATTCTTTGGTTTTATTGGCGGTATATTTGGAATCTTGGTCTTGTTGACAGATGAATGCCTTCTCTAACCCTAATTTACTTGCACTGTCTTTCAAGCTGTGGTGTAACACATCAATATATGATGGAGCTGTCATCTTCCCATCAATAAACTAGAGATTTCCAATTCCATCGTAGCTCATACAGCCCCAGACCATGATGTTCCCTCCTCCGAGCATAACTGTCTTTAGTACGTTTTGAGGTTCTAAAGCAGCGCCTTTTTTCCTCCAAATTGTAAGAATATGCTTAGGTTTGAAAATTTTAAACATACTTTCGTCTGAAAAAATTACACTTTTCCAAAAGTCTAGTGTTTTGCCTTTATAATTTTTGGCAAATTCTAGGCGTTTATTCCTGTTGGTTTCTGAAATAAACGGCTTTTTCCTTGGCCGTCTTCTTTTTATTCCTGCATTATGCAGAACATTTCTTACAGTTTGAGGTGTTATAACCTTTCCTGAAATTGATTCAATGTCTGCGGCTAATTTCTTTCCACTTCCTGTTGGAATTTTCTGTGCATCTTTAACCGCTTGCCTTTTTTCTCTCACGGTCAGCTTGCTAGATCTCCCTGATCTTAGTTTATTAACAACTACTGTTTCCTTTTTCTTTTTCAGAATATTATGTATTACGCACAAAGATACTTTCAATTTATTTGAAATTTCACGAAATATTTTACCGTCATGATCCAAATGAACGACTTCTCTCTTTGCAAATGGAATTTTATTTATTCTTGGTGCCATGACACAACACTTACGAGTAACCGATTAGAATGAACTGTCAGCAAATAAAACGCACTTTTATAAACCAGTATCAGAATAGACCTGAACATTTGATGACGTCGACATTTGAAATATTTTGCATTATTTCGCTGTTGTTCTAATACTTTTTTTGCAGTGCAAATTTCCTTTTTATTATTTAAAAAAATTCTATTTATTCTAAATATTTTTTGTTACCTGATTACATATGTTGTGTAGAGATGTTGCTTGATAAAAATTATTTATGCCATTTATTTTATTCCATTACCTAGAAAACTACAAATTTCAATCTGTTCTAATACATTTTTTGTCAACTGTATATATTTATCTGAAAACGTAGTTTGATCGGAGTATTCATTTCTTTTTATCATTATTTTCATAAATATGTTTGAATTGCCGAAGGTCCTTCAAGTTTTACTTATCTTAACATTATTTGTGATTTTATTTCGTCAAATGTATCCATTGTTCTTGAATTTAATTATATTCATTTTCACAAGATGAAAAACAGGATAACGAATTTCCATGGAAGCATTCATTTGGACCTAATGCTTTGTCACTTTAATGCAAAAGTTTAAGTACCTTGTGGAAATAACGCTGATTGCATTTGCTTATCCCAGTTATTTTATGGCTGGTTTAATTTCAAAAGCACATTTTTAAAAAAAATTATTTTAATGATTTTAATTATAAAAAATTCCAGTCCGTATGTCCAGTCTCTGCTGAAATAAGTCTAAGGCACTGACTTCCAGGGAAATTTTAAGAACAATTCCTAAAGCACATGTGGTCATTTGGCACTCACTATTCATTTGTACATTCAAGTCGTAACTGAATTACATCTGTTAATACATATACTTTTTAAGTGTCCGAGATTTACTGAATGAACATGTTACATTAATTTCTGTAAATACAATTGAAACAATTTTTTTGAATCTCAAATCCACATCACGCAATGTATGAAACCAAGTATGACATTTTATGTATTGCATCATTTTGTTTTTCTTTTTTTTCCCTCACAAACAATACAAAACCATAGGGTTGATTAAAAAAATATTTGATGTTTTAATATCTCTTTACATGTGTTTTTACATTCACTTGTTTCTGATCCAATTTACGACGACTACTAGTTTTTATAGTTACTTTCTTTGCTGCTTCTGCATTTCAAAATAATAGCTGCATTGATTGGACTAGTGTAAATCTGTCAACTGTTTGTAGTCTAATCAGAAAAACTTTTATTCAATAACAAAAATAAATTCACTTAGGTTATCTTCAAAATGTTTTAAGGATTTTTTTTTTGTAAAGTATTACTTAAGTTTCCTTTTAGAGATAATAATGTATTTTGCTACAACATTGGATTATTTTATAATTTTAATTTTGATATCTACATGTAAATATTTGTTCACTAATTGCAGCTATGTAGCACTTTTTCATAAAAAATGATTATAGGAATACCAAGTAAATAATTGCAATATAAGTTATCCATATATTTGATAGAATTGAGTTTAAGATATACGTCCAAATATGGCAACTTTCTTCTAAATTTTTTCCCTTAGAAAAGCTGCTTGGTACAGAATAAGTTTTTTAATTTTATTTTCATCTTCATTTTACTTTTGTTCTTTTTTCTGTCTAATGCTTTTTTACTGTTGTAACAAATGTTTTTATCTTAAGTTTTAATTGCTACATGCTTTTGTTTAACTTATTTTATGTTTGTAAAGAGAGACTCGCTACTTGTCAAGTAGCAAGTCATGTTTCTTGCTTGTTAGTAAAGACAGTCATTACTTCCTGATATTTTAGATTCCTAAAAGTCTGTATAACTGTGCGTTCCTAATTACGATTCAATATTGTAATGTTTCTAATATTTAATTATCAGCTAATTGATTAATTTTAAATCGATTTCAATGGTGTACAATTGGTACCATCTAATAGGAATTTAAAAGATAATAGCAAGAATCTATATTATCTGATAATATACAAGTAAAGACTACAAACAGAAAATTATTTCTTTAGTGCATTAATAAAAGTGTGATTTTAGAAAACTGTATCTATAAAATTTTATTTATACTGATCTTTAAATAATAATGATAAATTTTATTTATTTGGGGATCTTTGTTGAGATAAGGTTTGAATGGTTCAGTTCCAATTGAATGTATGTTTTATTTTAATCATGTATCCGAGATTTTTTTTTCATTGGATATTTATTGACATCGACATTTCATTGGATATTTATCGCTTTTTTTTCCCCGCAATTTTTTGAATTTTTTCTGGCGTCAATCGATTCATCACATTGACTGCAAAGTTTTCGATTCCAATTCCTCTACTCATATTCGCAATTCAGACTAATGGTGAGAAGCAAAGCTAATGAGAACTCTGGCCTTTGAGCCATTAATTACTGTTTCAACATGTTGATGTGTTATGAAACTACGCACTCAATTGCAGTGAATAAAATGCATAGCGACGGACAATTTTCTATCATTTTTTAGCCTCTATAACTAAAGAGGAAAATATTTGTTGTTAATTTTCTGTTCTTTTTTTTAAACAGTCATGGAGACGATTATTACTAGCGTTGGTAAAAAGTTGCCTAAAAGTTTTTTTTTCCTTGCATGAGCAAAATTAAGTTGTGAACTATCATTAATTTATTTCAGAAAAAAAACGTATGTTGTTATTTTTCAAATACTTTCGCTTGCGTATTTTGCACGCATGAGTAAACTCTTTATCGTTAGATTATAGCTCTCTAATTATCAACTATAGATTATTGTTAATACAGGTCGTGATAACAATTTATATTAGAAAAAAAAACGAATCGATATTCTCTGTGTGCAGTAGATGTTAAATTTATACTTCATAGTGTTTAAAAGTTGCGCTAAAAATAAATTCTATGTTATGTAAGAAAATGGAACTATATCGAGAATACGAGTAAAGAATTTTTATCAAATGCAAAACTTCCGATCATTTTTGTTATATTAACTTTTAGTTTTCGGAATAATTAGATACATAATTTTACATTGAATACAAGAATTCATTTTAGTGCTTTGACATTTATTAAATATATTTGCAAAGGTTAATTAATTAATAATGTTTAACTTTTTATAACTCATGTAGATATTTAACTATCGAAAGCAAGAACAATCTTAAATGGTCCCCGAAGAAAAGAGATTAAAATAATGATGAGTAAAAAATGTTAAGATTGTCAAAAAAAAAAAAAAAAAAACTAAATTTCAATGGGTTTTTAATTCTTTGCGTTCGGACAACTCTTTTCAGGCTCCATTCAAGACAATGCCTGATTTTGACGTCTAATTTATTGTTTGATTTTGATTGTTAAGCCGTATTACTGATTCTCCGACCCTCCCGAAGGCACTTTGAAAAATTACTGAATGACCGGACACCGCGTCTCAAAACTGGTGGGAACTGTGGTTGAGTCCTAAGGACATCACCGGCCATGGTACAACTCTCCCTGTAGGACTACGTCCCATCATCGATGAGGGAGGACTCGAATCCCCCACCTTTTGTGTACCCACTGGGTTGGATAGATCCAAAGACCATCTCATCCTCATCGAGGTTCCCCCTACCCCCCGGAGGGTTGATTTTGATTGCTAAAAATTCCAGCTGAATAGTAAGAAGATGTGGATAAATTTTTCGACAAAATTCAACTTGCAACAATTTACATGCAATTTTTTTCTAAAATAAACAAGTTCTTGGATAAATGAATAATTATGCATCGAATTACCTATCTGAGTACAAAGAGTTAATCCCTTTCTTCCCATTGACTCTTGATTTAATACTAAGACTCTATGAATTCATTTTTAATCATTGATTTATTCACTAAATCTGCAGAATTAATAATTAATATGTTGTTCTTTGTTACTTAAATTAATTGATTCCTGTTTTGTCCGATGAATGCCGGTGATAATGAAATTTTATTTATTATATTTAAAATGATTTGATGGCAAATTCTTCTAGCGTTTAAAGATAACGGATGTATGCCACTATGGATTTAATCAACTTGAAATAATTCAGACGTTTTTAACAACAAATAACTTTTTTGTATTGTTGATACCAAAATTTTAATTTTAAATCCCTTTTCTACATTATTCACATGCCTATTTTAAAGCACCAAATTACAAATAACGATTTACAAATGATGCCAATAGAATGCAAAGCAAACTATTTTTATAATTTTTTATAATTACATTTATTTAACTGAAGGATTTTATTTTTTTTCTGTAAATACATTAAAAATGTACATTTATCCTAATGACAATTAATTTATCAACAAATCTAAAACGGCAAAATCAAATTATATTAAATCCTCATTTGATGCTTATCTTCAGATGTTTTTATTTTAACGTCAACTAAAAAGTTGTAGTTGAGTAATTCAGTGTAATAATCATACACATATGGCCATATTAAATCTTCTTGGGGCCCAAAGAAATCTCGAAGACTCCTTCCATGACCAAACTTTCAACACAATATTTTTATATAAGTAGATTTAAGCAGCAAATCTTGACATAGTAAAAATGCAAAACGCTGAATTTCAGATCATATATATTTCTTTAAAGTTGATTTTAGAATATTCCGTATAAGGAAATCACGACTGAAATATTAAAGTAATTTTAAGCAAAATAGTAAAAAATAAACATTCTTAAACTCAAGCTAAATAATATTTTAATAGTAATATCGGTAATTTTCTAAAATATAAAGCTTCGCAATTTTTTTTAGAATTATAAAATAAAACTAACATATGATAATAAAAAAGGAATATGACTGATGAATGCGTAGTGTTTTAAAATTAATCTAAACAACGTTCGATTCTAATTTGAATAAGTTCAATTGCATGACCTTTAGAATTAAATGAAGGCACGGAATCAAATAACTCTTAAAATAGAGCTTTAAAAATCTGAAGTAGGGGAGCCTCTAGACAGTGGCTTGTTTTGCTTATTTAATAATCCAACCCTATTAACATATCATCCTTTGACATTATCTCAAATTATGGAACTATATTGATAAAGGAACTTGTCTGTATTATGCTTATTGAGTTCTAAAATTATCGTGAATGTATGATCCATATCGTCTAAAATTTACAATTCTGGTAATTTTTTCTAATTCGTTGCGTTTCTGAGTTATGGTGTCACATATTCACGGCTAGTAGCGAAACATCATCTTGAAGGAGTTCGTCCAAAAGTTGAT
This sequence comes from Argiope trifasciata, assembly GCA_026543055.1. Lineage (NCBI taxonomy): Eukaryota > Metazoa > Arthropoda > Arachnida > Araneae > Araneidae > Argiope > Argiope trifasciata. The sequence goes on along the minus strand of JAPMOQ010066939.1, from coordinate 1,437,178 downwards.
AGAAATCTAGAATTTCCATACGACCGTATATTATCCCATCCTTCTAGCTCATTGCATTTAAAACTTATCGTCATTTTAAACAGATCGGAGCAATTCTAAAAGCGGCTGTAACTGACTCGAGAAGGTTTAAAACATGACGATTAATCAAAATTTTGGGGTGGAATACTTATTGATATTTTTAACCTTTTTCTAGACTTTCAGTTGTTTTGTCCGCCTTGCTGCTGCTTTTTTGTATTTTTTAAACAAATGTATGGCGAAATAAAAATGCCAGTTTTCATTTTGTCGTCTTGATAATTAAATAAGTTACACACGAAATCCAACACATTCGTTGTAAATCTTCTTGCGGCCAATATTTAGAAAATAGGGATTGAGAGAGAAATCCAGAAAATACTCTTTGATTCAATCTGCATTGTTAAAACTTTTAAAATTTTATGAGGGCATGCAAAATCGCCTGTACAAGAATTGACTTAGAAATATTTTATTTTTGAATAATTTTAAAATAAATTTTAATGGATCACGTGAGATTGTTTATTGGATTTGGCTTTGCTTGGATTTTATTCTAGTTTGTTGTTAAAATTATTTTTATTTTGTACTATTTTGCAGTTTTGCCTGTTTTAAGTTCTTATAATTCTATTTATAATTATTTATGCTTGTAAGGGAGTAGGGAACGGTCTCGACACCGAAAACAGTCAAAATTTGAATTTTAAATAAAGGTGATTTTATGCAAGTAAAAATTATTTCTCAATAAAAATATGGCATTTATAGAAAGAATGTATTGTCTTCAATTAAATACAATAAAAGAGTTACATTTTAAAACATATATTTTTCTATAGCAAGTTGAAAATTTATTATGATGCGAATATACACACATATGCAGATATACATCAGTACTCTCGTAGAAAAACTAATTATGCTTAATACCATCTCAAACAGCATAATATGTGGATAAAAGTATAATAATTACAATGAACTTATTTCTGTTTTATCAAACCCAACGTATAAAATTGAAATAAAATATTACTATCATATAACCAGAATTTTCAACCTATTTGTGGATGCATTTTATAAAGGTGATTTGCATTTTCTTTCTCCATCAGCCTTACCGGATCTTGCACTCATTTGGATAGGCTGGCTCTGTAAAGATGATAAAGCGTATATGTATGAATGGAAGTAATTCTGCCTAATCTTCTGTTTTGTACAGTATATCTCGTATATATTGAATATGGTATGCTTTGTTCTACCTGATTAAAGTCTATCATCGAATTGTTTTGGCAAGAATCAGTGTAGATCGAAGAATGTGCATCGGCCTTTTACTCTCACTCAGAAAGTGTCTGATCCTATTGTTAATGCCTTTGAGGAATAAGGGTAGTTATCTCAAGTCTTCAGTAATCTATTTGCTCTATTGTCGGTATTACGATGTTGTTACAAGTAAGAACCGTTTCTTAATACTGCTTCAAATTTCGTACGTGCATGAGAGTATGCATTTTCGCAAGCTTTCGGCTTTTTGATGTTGATCCGACGCCATTTGAATTCATGCTATCAGAATGTATGCTTCGTTTTATAAAATTGAAATGTTTAAAAAATCAAACATTTAGCAAACTGAAATATAGTCGATCATCAAGTTCTTAACAACAACAACAAAAAAAAAATCGAAAGCTGCAGATATTCATTGTTTGCCTCTTTCATTGACAAAGAAATGAGTGGCAGTAAAGAGAGAAAAAGCAGTACTTTTAAAGTATTGCCCCCTAACCCTGTTATATTTCAAGAGCTGTAAAGCTGTAACTATACAACTACTTTACTTGGAATAAGCATTTGGTGTGACTAATAATGAGGACGAATGAAAAATTTTAACTTTCGATTCAGGTTGCTTTTTACTACCATAAACATAGTTTACTTGTCTGACTTTCGCCTCATGGGTCTTCATATTTAAGAATTATTATTGGCATGTATCTATGATTAACATTAGGTCAGATTTATCAGTTGAAGGTCAAGACATTAACAAACAAGAAAAAAGGGTGCATTTATGCAGATGTAAAAAGATTTTCAAAATAAATATGAAATCAGTGTTGTCGATTTTCCGAACATGAAAGTCACTCCGTGCGACAACTACAAGATATTTTTTTAATGCCATAAAAAAACCCGATTTCCAGAGAGATTTTCAGCTAATGGATATTTATTCTTCAAAAAAGTTTCTTTTTCATTATTCAACTTCTCAAAATATAAAGTATTTAGTTAAAATACATAAAGAAAATTGAAGTCATTGAAAGAATTGACATTCAAGACAAGATCTTAATTTATTAAGCAACGAGGATAGCTAAATGCCTGGAAAAAAATAGGCTCTACATTAGATTTAATACATTTTCGCAAGACCTTAGCTTGCTTACATTTAACTTTGCAGTGAAATAGAATATACAGTGAGCAAAAAAAGTATTTGCACACCAGATAAATTTATTGTAGCATACATATAAATAAATAAAAAGCAACTAAAAATACCAACACTTTTACAAAACAAATAAACATATTTAATATCCGACTTAATAAATACATTTAAAATATGAAAACATAAAAAAAGTAGCATTTGAACTGCCAAAAAAATATTTGCTCACTAGCAATAAAAATGGAGGAATTATTTATTAGTTAAAAGCAGTGCTAATATTTAGTATGCATGCCCTTTGCTTCAATTACAACTTGGAACCGTCTGCGCATTGATTCTATTAATTTTTGACATGTTCCACTGCTAATTTGTAACCATTATTCCGTAAGATCTTGCTTAAGTTATGATTTGTTAGAAATTTTCTTTTTCCTTATTTTCACATCTAAAATATGCCATAAATTTTCAATCGGATTGCAGTCTGGTGATTGTGGTGGTGTTTTCAATCGATTTTTTACATTATAAAGCAACCATAGCCTTGTAATATATGCAGTGTGGTTTGGATCGTTATCCTGTTGGAAATAATATGAATTAGGAACTCCTAATTTCGGAGCACTATTATATTAATTATCTCGCAATATATTAATACATTGTTTAGCAATAAAGGTCATTTCACCAACTCCGTTAAAAGACATGCATCCTCAAATCATTATATGATCACCGCCATATTTTACAGTTGGTTTCAAGTTTTTAATTTGAAGAAAAGTATTTGGATTCCGCCTTACAGTATTCTTACCATCTGAGCCAAAAATATTGAACTGGCTTTCATCGGAAAAAATAAGTTTTCCGAAACTCGAATGGTTTGCTGACGTAAGCTTTTGCAAATTTCAAGTCTTTTCACTCTACTTGTTTCACTATTAAAGGGCCTTTTTCGAGGAGCTCTTCCTCGAATATTTGCCCCATGAAGAATATTTCTAATTGTTTTTGGTGTAACTATTGTCCCCGACGTTGAAGCGACGTCAACAGCCAATTCTCGAGTACTTAGAAAACGGTTTTTTTGAAGATTCTTTTATGATGGCTCTCCTTTGCCTCATATTTAGCTTTCTTGGAAGCCCAGTTCGCAGCTTATTTATTGCCGAACCAGTTTCTCTTATTTTCTTAATTACATAACGAACACTAGAAAAGTTTAGATTTAATTTTTTACTTATTCCTCGGTAACTTATTCCAGAATTGTGAAGAGATATAATCTTCTCATGGATAACAGCAGACAGTTCACACGTTTTCGGCTCTGTTAGAACACAAACTCCCCAGAATCCCAGTTCCAGTTAATATATTACGTGACTTTAAAGTGTGGGGCTAATGTACTCCGAGACTGATATGCTAAATGTTTGCATAATGTACACATTTAATGCCTTCTTTAACAGTCAATTCTTCGTGTGCAAATACTTTTTAGGTAAGAAAAAATATTATTTTTTAAAATGTGTAATATCACTGTTTAAAGAAAATGGATAGTTATTTTTGTTTTATTTAAATAAATGAATAATTAAAAGAATAGTATCAAATTAGCTTTCTATGGTTACTTATGCATAAAATCGTCTGCGTCCAAATACTTTTTTTTGCTCACTGTATATTTAAGAAGTTCTATCCAAAATTGCTGAAAAAAATGATTTACTGTATTTCTGCCTGGCAGAGGTAGTGTCTTGTTTTTACTAGCTTGAATTTTTTACAGAGACGTTTGTCTTCGTCGCCTTTACTGGATTCCTAATATTACACAATTGGGAAGTTGTTTTGATATTAGAATAGCTACGAATAAAACCATTAAAGCTGAAAATGGGACTTTAATAGGAACGTTTGATTAGATTAGTAGGTTTTGAATACAGAAAACATAGGGAATATTTGGATCTTCTTAATTTAATATATTCGTATGAAATAATCAAATAGCCAAAGAAATTCTTTTCTCCATTTCAAATGAACGATCTAACTTCTTTAACTCATTTATCTGGAATATTTAGCTAAAATTTTCAAGATAATTTAAGTTTTTTTTAATTGATATTGGTAGTTACTATTATTTTGGCTTGTTTTGTTTCCCTACTTTTAAGTATAGTACACTCCCGAGTATCCGGGCTAATGTGGCAGAAGATAGGCCGTATTAAGAAAAAGATGGATAAACCGGAGTTCTTTGAATTCATTCCTATGTCCAGTCAAGTTTTTATACCAAAACTCACTGTTATAATACGTATTTTCTCATTGAGTACTATACCCTCTATTTATCTCAAGCCACGTAGAATGTGAATGTGGCTGCGGCCAGTGAATCATAGAAGTTACCGTTAACGTTTCAAGTTAAAGTATTAGACTCTGAACTGTTAGTTTATGCATGTTTTTTGTACTGCATTGCATACTTCAAGAATTTATTAGAGAAAAAGTAAGTTATAGGTTATAAATTATACACATTTTACCATACACTCTGTAATAGCTTAATTCAGAAAACCTAGGCAAAGCATTAATGTAAATCGTAGGCCCTAGTTCTTAAGAAAATTGCTCAAACTGATTTTATTTTTCCTTGATAAATGATTAGAGATATGAAAGCACAAAGCTAACACAAGAGTCAAAACTTACAGTTTTTAGTTTTTGAAAAAGTTCTTAATTGATTACTGCTTCGGCATTTTAGCTCTTTCATTTAATTGCGATAAAAGAAAACTGGACAGGACAGAACGGAAGCCGGTGATTCTGGAACCGGATACTCGGGAGTGTACTGTGTATCTGTTGTCGCGAAAGATATTTTCTTGCTTTAATGGTTTCATAAAAATTTATGTGCATTCGATGATGAGGGGGAATTTGAGAGAGCCTTTATTTAGATACACAAATAGCTATTCAAAACGGTTTCGTTAATGGGAAGCAATCCTATATTGTTTATTCTAATTGGGTCAGTTTCAAGTCAGTCATTGGGTCTTCTTCAAACATCAGAAGAAGTATATCGAAGTCAATGGGCTGAATTTATTTTTACTTCTTGTCATGTTGGAGGATGTGTGTGAATGGAGACTGCACTGTTTGATCTTCTGTTAAATTTTTTTAATTAATCTTTGTAAATGTGTTTAAAGAGGAAAAATGCTTTTATGTAAACATAAGAATGTACATTTTTATCGATAAATTAACATTCATTTGATGGGGTTTTCGTATCCGTGTGTATCCAAAAATCTATTTTTGTTAAGTAAAAATTTGAAGTTCGTTGTATTTTTGCGTTCGAAGGAATGAAATTTATTATTATTTTAATTGAAGTTTCAGATTTCGTTAAGTCATCGATAAATAGTGATTAAAACGGGCAAAACAATTTTAAACAATTTTTGTAATTTTGATTTTTTTTCTTTCAGTATACCATTATACCTCTAAACATTTATCACCTCTAAACATTTATACCTATCACATTTATCACACTTAAAATTTGTAAGAGTATGCAATTTTTTGTTTCTTTTGAAATTGAATGCATTTCCAATATTCTTATTAAATCACGTCTTGGTTTTTGAACAGATTCCCTTGATAAAAACCACCAACCAGAAAGCTAAGCCTCTAATTTTTCTTGGTCCTGGATTTTCTGATCCGATGAGTCATTCCTTGGTATATTAACTCACTCGCGAAGAGCTGAGAGAATAATAAAAAATAATCATTGAACCAGATATCAATATTATAAAGTTAGTAATTATTTCAAAAAACTCATATATAGAATTGAATGCACAATCATTTGAATGTTTTATTCTTCGTGCCATTTTGCGCAACACTCAAAATAAATGCTGAAGTATTTCTCATTGACGGACGAATTAAATGAAATTCTTTTCTTTTGTGTCGTGTAATAATTGAGGCTAGGAATAAAAGCTATCATTTCAATGAAAATTTTATTCCTTATTCTTATTGTAATTCTTTATTCTTTAGTGTAAGTTGGGTATCTGTTCTGAACAAAGTCTTGTTACTATCTGAAAGGACTACCTGTTTGACTCTTTTTTTCGCTGTATTTTACAATCAATATTTTATATAGCAGAGGATATGTACATTTATAAATTAATTTCTTCCCTCTTATCTACATATGGTGAAAAAATTCTAATTTGTAATAAAGTTATTAATACTTTCCTAGTAATTCACTAATATTGTACGAAATAGTATGACATTAATCAGTATTCGCAATATTGTATTATACCGAGGAATATTGGTTAATACCATATAATAATGAACAACATTATGGAATATTCTGAAACAGGCTGGGATACCTGGGCTATAACATTCTTATAAAATTAGTTATTGCCGCTAATCATCATCGAAAAGTATAGGCTCCAAATTATCTTTATGGTATTTGAAGCAGCAAACGTGTCAGTTTCAAAAAGCTTTTTTATTTTGCAGAGAAAGAATTCGTTGCGGCTAAATGCTTCACTGATTCCCAGGAAAGGTTATTCAATAGGCAGCTGATATTTTCCGGGTAGAAGGACTAAACATGTCCCAATAAGAATCAATCGATAACTGCTTTGAGTTCAAAATAAATCTATTTCTTTTCTTTTCGAATCTTTTTTCCGAACTATTCTGAACCTTTTGTACGAAAAAAAAAATGTACGAACCAAATTGAAATTCGATTGAAAGAAGACCGAAGTAATGGTTAAACGAAACACTCGTCACATTGTTTTTAGGATAGCGGAATCGGAATAAATCTGCTTCAATCGATAACCAAGCTTTTCAGAAACTGACTCTATCTGAAACATATTTACCTAAATTTTTATACGCCAAACACAATAGATAAGTTTTTAAAAATGTTCTGGACGAATTTTGATGTGTTTAAATATTTCCTTCAATAAATGTTTGTAATTGACCGGAGCAATTTGTATTTTAAATTAATTGAAAGATTCCAAAGGATAACAGCAGTAATTGCCTTCTTAAATATTCCAGCTGAAGGATCAACCAATAATAGTGGTTTTTCATCAATTCCAAAATGAGAACTTCGAAAGATAACTGCAGAAGTGAAAAACCTTTTAATTAGTTTTAAAAATTATTATTAGATTTTTTTAAGTAATATTGTTAGAAACACGTATACGGCTGATAATTCTGCTTCTCAAATGAAAGGCATTTTTATTTATAGATGCTTTCTCTAAGTGTTTAGGAAGATACACTTCTAAATTGTCCATAATAGAGCTGACAATTTGAATGCATCTTAAACATCTCAAAAGCGTCAAAATTTATTCTACCGGATTGAAATACAATACTTGTCGAATTCAAAATTTTTGATTGAAATACAATATTCTAGAATGCTATTTAAAGCTCATATGTTTAAAGCTTTGTTACAATTATTGCTTTCATAGTAAAATAGCGTAAGAAACACTATACGTGGAGATAAATAACATGAAAAGTTTTTAAAAGGAAAGTAAGAAAGCGAGTGGGTTATTCATAATGTATCGATATTCCCATATAATTACGTCATACTACAGTGCATTTTTCTTAGAGGTTCAAAATTTGTTCTTGGTTCACATGCCTAACTAGTTGAGCTTTTTAGTTACCGTAATTAACTGGTCTTACTGACTGATTCTCAATAAATTTTGGCCAAAGTTTGATAGAAAGAGATTTTTGGTGTAAAAATGGCATAACTTCTTCTATTTTCGAATTACACTCAGACATAAACGTAGAGATTCAACAAAATCTCATGGCATAGTTTTTACAATATTTGCTGTCGGTATTCTAGAAGGAAATATTTATTATCTGCAGTCTAGCTTTTTAATAGCTAAGCATTCAGTCTGTCTGTTACTTTAGCGATTGTTTATCTACAAATGTATAGCGGAATTAATAAATGAACTTTTCGTAAAAGATTTGATTTTCTTCGCAAGGCGGCTCTGGCCGTGCAACAGATGCTCTTTCATATTCCGAGAAGAAAAGAGACTGTTGTTTTCTCCGAAATCAACGCTGCTGACCTAACTTTTCTGACAATGACTTCTAGCTCAGTTTTTGACCCACATTCGTTCGTTTTGTTTCTACATTTTGAAAAAAAGAAAATACAATAATCTAAGAATTTGCTTTTTCATCATTCTTTAGACTTTTTATGGAATTATATCTGCCTGAAAACACAATAATTAAAAAAATGTAACAAACTAAAGAAGTTTCGATTTATCAACAAAATCGTAGATCTGTATCAGACCCTTTGACGGGTTAACCGTCTTATCGATCTGCATTGTTAAGTATTGATGAACACGTTAACGCATTCGTGCAATAGAATGGAATTTGATCTTTAGTCAAAAGTGTTGATAAGTTTTGACTCTTAGATTCATTCTGTTCAGAAAGTGTATGAACTATTTTCTTAACACAGAAATCGGTCATGAACGGGACAATTTTTTTTTTATGCGGAAGATTCATGTAAAAAGATAATTTTGTTTTTCTCTCGCTCTGTTTCAATTTGTTTATAGATATCTGTTTGAATTTTGAAAAGTTAGGGGAAACTGTCCTGGATTTAAGGCAATTTTGTCTCATCTGTGAGCTTTGAACTGTTTGAGCAACAGTATCATTGAGCTTTGGTAAAGAATGAGATTTCTATATTAATGCGACTTTAAAATGCAGCATCTTATCAATCATTCTGGGTTTTGAAATTACGAAAGTCTTATTAAGAATCCAGTTTTTGATTATTTATATGACTTTTTAGTGACTGACTTATATGTTTAGATATCTGATTATGCCCATTTTTTAAAAAAAATTGTTTGATTTTCATGATTTGTTTATTAACACTAGATTACCTAAGGCAGTAATTTTGACTTCTCTTCAATTTCAGTTAGAAAAACAGTTGTGTATATAATGACACAGCTTCTTAGAATTTTGTGACATTTTGTACAACATATAAATGCGTTTATTAATCATTGTCGTTGCCTCCCCCTCTTTCATTTCCGGTATATATATGTTATACCTGTACTGCCTAAAAGCAGTCATTTTGACTGCTTGGAAAATTTTAAATAATCAAATGACTTTCATTATTGGATAAAGTAAATTTCTTATATGAATTTGGAGCCAATCCGATTGTATGAAATCAGATTGGCTCCGATTTCATATAACAGTTTATATATTTTTTTGATTACCGTCACTTGTTCGTTACTTGTCATTGGAATCTTTATGCCAGGCCTACCATCAGAAAATGAGGACCCACAAACATCAAATACAACATATTTTAACAAACAAAAATTTTGTAAAGTACGACTTTGCAACAAAAGCAAAACAAATGAAATATGTGAAAAATGTCAAGTATGTTTGCGGAAGATGTACACATAAAAAGATTTCAACTTTGCTTAAAATGTACAAATAATGAATAAATTTTTTGTTTCAAATGAAGTAAATTTTTTTATTGTTAATACTTACTAATAACTTGCTATATGACTGTAAATAGTATAAGAAATATTAAAAATTAAACAAATTTCTTTACACATTATTCTTTCCCAATGCAGTCATTTTGACTGCTTTGGGGCAATATAGGTATACACTGTCTCCGCCTTTCTAGTGTTAAAGAGGTGTATAATGTTTGAATGCTATTTAGAAACATTTTCTTTTATTAAGAAGCGGAGTATACTGTCGGTAATTCAGCTCGTATCAGATAAAAGGGTTATCGGATTAATGAAAGGCCTGGATTAGTTCGTAGTAGTTCATTAAAAATTTAATATCAGAATCTGTTTATAGCATAAAATATTACAAAATGTACCATATTGTATATATTGCAAAATATGATTCAAAATCCTATTGTTTATGTTGCACTAAGGTCAGCGAAACCCTTACGCTTGATTTTTTTTCCCATCCTAAATGCCTATCAGCGGGTTGAAGCAACGCAGTTTCTAATGTATATAAATTTGTCTAAAATATGTGGATTGCTTTAGAGATGGATAGTTTTGTTAGAAATGTTTGTTAGTTCTTATAAATTATCTGCTGGCTCTTAAATACGAAAAACCATGATGATGGGATTCTGGATACCTTGTATTAATACATTGCGTGTATTGGTCAGGAGATTTCTCGTTTTTAACAGGCCCAATGTTGTGGTTGGGCTATAAGTATCCTGTTTTCACATTTTTTTCGTCTGAAGCGATGCATAACAAACTGGAGGTAGATAATTAACATATTAAGGAACGCAAAGAAATCTGTAAGACATACGCCTGGAACAACACGTTTTGGGGCAGACTACATTTTAAAATCATCATAATTTTCTTATTTATGAAGCAATAACAGACGGCACGCGAAAAATGAGAAAATTGTCAGCGGCCCTTAAGGTCTTAAAACTAAATACTACTGCAAATAGTGCCGAACACCACTGCAATATGTTTTACCAAATATCACTCTAAAGCATTATTCAAGTTTGTAAAGTATCTAATAGTTAAAATACAAAAAATCTTATATAATAAATACATGCACAAAATGTATAGAAATATTTAAGAATACTTTATGTAAATATAATACCAAATACAAATTGAAAATGTGCATTTACGTATCCTATTGCTTAGCAAGCGTGATTCTACAGCGTTCAAAAATGCGAGGACCATGGAAGCCCGCAGAGCTCTTTATGCAATGTGTTAAGAAGCGAATTATACTATTTGTAATTCAGCTTATACCAGACCATAGGGCTATCAAATTAATGAATGGGCTGGATTAGTTAGTAATAGTTCATTCAATAAAACTTTAATATTAGAATCTGTTTAATGCACGAAATATTATAAAAGGCACCATATATTATTCTAAATAATAAATATCATAAAATATGATGCAAAATCCTATTATTTACATTGCATAAAGGTCAAGGAAATCCGTAGCTTAATTTGCTTCCCCCCACATGCCTTTTATTCTATTCATTTGATAACACCCGTGTGCTAGAGGAGTCGGGTTGAACCATCTCAGATTCTACTGTATATAAATTTGTCTAAAGTATGCAGATTGTTTTAATGATGAATAGTTTTGTTAGAAATGCTGTTGTTGTTACAGCAGTTTTACAAGCCCGATGGCAGAAAGCTATCTGCTATTTAAGCCTAATTTAGCGTCCCTTGTTTTTTCAGTACCGCCAACTAGGGCCAAGAATACTGCTTAGCTACTTCATGCTTCATATCTGCTTGCAGAACCCCTTCTAATAGGGGGGGCACATTCACACTACTAACAGATAGAACACAGAATAACAATCATGCCCGAACCGGAACTCGAACCTAGGACGCCCAGATCTCGGGAAAGACACGCTACCCCTATGCCAGGACGCCAGTGTTAGAAATGTTTGCTGGTTCTTATGAATTTCCTGCTGATTCTCAAATACAAAACAAAATGACCATGGAGGGAGGGCTGTATCAATTTTAAAGTATTGTTAAAATGGCGAGCATGAAAATGAGAAATAAGTGAAAACTTAAACTGATAAGGGTTGTTTTGGCGACTATTAATAGATTTTCAGTTTATAATAAAATTTGTTTTTCTGTAATATCTGAATGGACCCCGAATATTATGCCAAGAAAATCGTTATGTTATCAGTTGCAAAAATCTACCTAAAGCATAATTGGGAATCATGAAACTACTGGTGCATTACTTAGTATCAGTGCAACATCTTAAAATGCGTGAGAACAGCACTTTCCGTCTCCCCTCTACTTTGTTGTGCTTATTTTCAGCACCGGCGAGATTTGGCAAAACCTCTTATCTGCAACGATGTCCTTGCACGAACGTCCGTCAACCGCACTTCCTTTAATAATAAATCCGACTCTCCAGAGTTACGTTTCACCAAACGCAAAGGTTTAAAGTACTAATAAAAGTTATTCGAATTCTTCAGAATTATTTATAATCTACGTAGAGTTTTGAGAAAGGCAGTTTCTTTTTAAGTTATGACCAAAGTTTTGAAGTAAAAGGTGAGGGGGAAAAAAGTATGTGGAGTAATAACTTCATTTAGCTTTCAAATGAAACTTTTTAAAGAGTAATATTATGTAATAAAATAAAAAATAAATAAAATGAGATTAATAAAATTCTTTATTTTCCCTCAGAAACTTCCAGCAGTTTTCAGCATTTAAAATTCATTTATAAAAGTAACACAAAAATGAACTTAATGCTTATTTAAAAATATAGAAGAACGGAGAACTTAAAAAAACTGTATTTTACTGAAGGGTTCCGAATATTTAGAGAACAGTAAACTTATCTTTTTATTATAATATTAAGTTGGAAGTGAATAATTTAGAATTTTACTCGAAGGACTAGTTAGTTCATTTAACTGAAAATTTCTTGATAGGGCGTAAAACTATTAATTTCTCAATGCTTTCATATTTCTAAAATTGATTCATTAAATTTTGATTCCTTTTCTTCATTGATTCACCTAATTTTCAAAACATTTTGAAAATTAGGTTTACCACAGTTTGTAGATTTCTGGAAATAACTTCGTGAGTGAGACAAATGTTATTTTTTAATCATTGCATTGACTAAATACGACTTTGATGGCGTAGCAGATATTTGACATTTTCTACTTGAATCGATTTTTTACACCTATTTATATCTACAGCTATTTCAGCGTAGCCAAGCAAAAACTGAAAATTAATTTTTATGTTGCATGAAACAAAGAAGGGTCAATGTGATTTTGAAAACGGACGCACACAAGGTCTCGCATAAGGATAATTTTTTGTGTATTGTCCAGAAAGTTTCGGTAAAAGGCTCAAGTTACAGTGAAAAAAAAATATTAAAAATGTTTTTTAAAATTGGTTATTTTTTCTGTAGACCCAGATTCCATGCTTTTGTGGGACTTTGACATCAACAGCCTGCATTTTCAATGATCATCACTGGTTAGAGAAGCCTTGTCTTAGCTACTGTTGCCAGTCACTACAAACGTGCTGAAGACTGAAAAATTTCTTCTTAGATTTGATGTAAAATGAGTGCATATATGTTTAAATTCAAAATTTGAATTTATTTCAGAGCAATTTATTAAATGCATTCGTTTTGATTCAGCCTGTATTCGGAATTTCTCTTCATTTGATGGTATGAAACAGATTTAATTTAAAGCCAATCTATTGTTAACCCTTCTTTGCACAATTGTAATATTTTTTGTGAAATAAATCTGGGTGATATAATTCATGCTATATATAAAAGGAAAAATGTTTTGAAAAATCCTTGCATAAATGTATAATATAATTGAAAAAACAGTGTGATGGAAATATCCATCATGATATAAATTTACGTGTTAAACTCAGTACAAAATCTTCAGTGACCTCTTCTAAATTTCTCCACTCATTATAGCTTTTATTAGCAAATAAATCTCATATTAGTTATAAAAAAATATTCATGAAACTGCACGTTTCCTTTAATCACAAGAAACGGCGGAATGACAAATTAAACACGCTATAATGATTATGGGTGTTATTTGATTTTTTTTTTTTATCGACAGCTACGTTCTTTAGCACGCAATAGTCGTGAAAAAAATTGCCAGCAACAACCTAATTACAGCACACCTATTTTAAGTGTAATCTTTTGTTCATTAAAGGTTAGGATATAAATTTCCAACATCATGCAAAGGAGGGTTAATAAATATTAATTATTAGTTTGGAAGTTCTCTATGTATTTTCCGAGTTTGAATGATTTAATTATGTAAAAATATTGAAGATAAGGGAGTTTTGATAAATTGGGATAAATCCTTATTTCATCTCGTGCTTGCATTTTTAAAGAAGCGGAAGACGATTTTAATAAATAAGTGGAACAATAAAAAAAGTAACCTATGCTAACTATTTTTTTTTTTACGTGTGTATTCATTTAAATGAATTTCTGGATTACGCGGATATTCAGCTTTCTTCATCAAACAACGGCTTTTTGTTTCTTATAAATTCCGGGCTGCTAAGAAAAGGGCTGCTCTTCTTGTAACAAAATCTGAATATGAGAAATAATTGCTGATTATCTGATTGTTAGCTCTTTTTTGCAGTTTTGATGAATTTATTATTCGTAGCGTTTCACTAATTTCTAATTCGCTGAGTCTTTAGTCTATTACAGATGATTTGGAAGTTAACAATCGCTACTTTTCACCCAAGTTGCGTTAAAATTTGCTGCGTTAATATATTCATTTCGTTTGTCTTATATTTGGATGGACATGAATCAATAGTTTGAAGTGGCCTGGACGCTACGAAGAGGTATTTCTACTCCGGAATTGAGATTTGGGAATTGATTTCTTTTGAGATAATGCGAAACATTCTTTTTGCTATCTGTTTGTGTCATTCAGTATTCCAGTTATTCTGAATTCTTTTTACAAGATGGGAACAATTTGAGCGAATTGGAGTAAAATAATTTTTTTGTGAAATCTCGTTGTATTTTTAATTTTACATAGCTGTGAGTTGATTGTCTGGTTAATTAATCCAAGTCAACTAAAGATTGTTTGATACTGGATCTTATAATTTTGAACCATTGCAAGATAACGAGGAGGACACTTGATATTGCATTCATTGTCCACACTTACACATTACAATTATATCAGCAAAAGAACCCTTGTGGATTTAAGGGGAAATTAATTTCCGAGTACTCCGCGGATGGGGACATTACCTTCGGCACTTTTTTCAGTCAGTAGTGGCAAAGCAAAGTAGAGGACAGAAAGAGTAAAGAAGCCCCAGTCCTTGAGGACGTCATGGAGAAGACTGATGTTATTTTTTAACCCATTATTTACAGGCGGTACTTAAAAGTACCACTTAAATCTGGTCCATATCTTCATAATATGGCTTTTTCTGATGGTATTCAAAAAACACTGAGAATGTAATCCAGATAGCAAGGGGTTAATATAAGATAAAAGTAGAAATTAAAAATATTTTATTATATAAATTAAGATATGGCTATTAATTTCTAAAAAAATTCTTGGATTCTCTAAAATTTTTCTGCAAAGAAACATAATTACTTATGCAAAAAAAAGTTGAAAAATTGATGCTACAATAATTCGGTAAATAAAGGGTTAAAGCCTAATGTGTCGACGAAAAAGAGTAATACTAAGTTTTGGGTGGCATTTATTATTGCTACACCACTGTCTTTGAAATGCGACATAGAAATTATAGGAAAGGAGAAATGTTTGTTTATTTAGCATGCGTTGACAATACATAAGAACGCAAGATCATAGTACATAAGAACTTTATTAAACTCAAAGGTCCTTCTAGAATATCCATAATTTGAATTCTCATAGGGGTATATTGTTAATGTTTAAGGTTTTTAAATGCTTAACCGCTGATACAGCTTTTATATTGGCAATCTTTATACATTACGTGCTTAAAAATATATTATTTCTTCTGAATTTTGTTTGGACGAATCACTCATTTCAGATAATAAATGTGACAATCTGTAGCTAGAAGATAAAGTAATGATAAATGAAAATTTTTCTTCATTTATTAATAGTTTTCTTTGACTAATTGTTTTGCCTAGTTTCAGTGCTCTAGAAATTTTATTTTCAAAGTCGCTCAAGCAGTAGAGCTACAGTTGTGCGTATGATGGATTGGCCTTCTGTGAGATTTAGAGCGGAGATGTTTTCTTTCTTGATTATAAAACTGAGCTGTTTTGCTGATGATGAATGAGAAGCGGGGTAGCCTTTTTATGCTGAAGAAAATAAATTTGTTGCAAGATGAATTGATCCTTTTATAAATTATAATGTAATTTTTTAAAATGAAGTCTCCGAAATGTTGACAATACCTGTGAATAATTCTGTAATAAATAATTCAGTTTTTTTTAAATGCTGAAGATATGTTATTATAATATTTATATTTTTATTTAATTTCGGGTTGATTCGAGTTAAAAAAAACATTTCTTTATTCTTTTTATTCAATTGGACTTCAAAAATAAAATATCACTTAGTTAAACTCTTATTAAAATGTGGTGGATAATTAATTTGGTTGTTTGTTGAATTCAGTAAAAAATATATATGAAATTAAATTTCATTTCGAAGTTTTAAAGTCGAGAAAATTTCCTTTTTTATCTTGATTATTTACAGACTTAGACGTTGAGTATACAATTTGGGCACTTTAACAGCTTTAAAAAAAATATATTTACATTTGTTCAATAATTGAAAACTATTTAACCTTTTCTAGGGTCATGGGATGTATACTTCCCACCAAATTAATCAATCTTTACATGAAGTTATATGGGTTTGCATAGGTTTTGACAAATTTTTCAATAAAATATAACCGAAATATTTTAGTTCTATACCTCACAGAAAATGGTGCATCTAGATTTATCATTTAATTATTAATTAACCAAATAAATTAATCAAATTAAATTTATTTCATAAGCTAAATTAATCTATTAAGATAATCTCAACGCTAAAAATATTTTAATACATCATAACGCGTTTTAAAGGGTTAGACAAACTGCACACTGTTGGTTTGATTGGAAAATTTTCTCCCTCTTTGCTTTTAAAATGCCATGAATAATGCCTTTTTCAATAACGTCGGATTCTTTTGAGTCGCCGGTCACATAATCTCCCCCTCTCTCTTTCGTCACGTCTGCTTGCTTATTGCAATCTTTCTCTCCTATTCTACTCAGAAGCAAAAAAGGCCGAAAAAAATATCTCTCTGTCCTCTGTAATTGTATGCGGTTCCAGGAAAAATTGACCGGATGCATCTAATTCTCGGTTAGATACGCAACAATTGCGCTTTCTGTTATCGCAACGTCTGCATTTTATTTCTGATAATTAAGAACTGCGCCGGAACTTTCCTAATGTATGGCAGATAGCAATCGCTGTAACTTAATAAAATTTTGCTATTTGAGTGCATGATGCAGCTAACGACTTTATTAAGGTCCCCAACCGACTATAAATAATTTTGGCCGGTATCCGGTTGATGCACTATTGGTATTGTCCATTGTGTTCTTTGCATGCTGTTGTTCCATTACGAACCTATAGCGCGCTATCGTAAAGCGGTTCAAATGTAAGATTTAAGATAGTTGATTTGCTGGAAAATATTGCTCTTTATTCCAACGATTGTAATAAATAACCGACTATTCTTATTTATTAAACTGATTCGATTTAGAAATTCAATTAAATGGACTTGGTAAATAATTGATTTAGTCATTACCATTCTGGGAAAAACCCAGTGCTAGACAAAGTTAAAATAGTTTTTTATAAATGCTGATTGGACATTAATTTTTCAGAGTTTACAGTTTAAAATAATGCACCTTTATTTATGTACATGCACTCTATTTTGGATAAATATATTAAGCAAGTAAATTAAGTTTTAGATGTTCATGGTAATGATGTTAAATTTGTACATTAGTGTTTTGTTATTTAGAATTATTTATTCTGATGCACCTGGTGTTGCTTTAGATTGAAAATATTTTAAAATCTTAACACGTTAAGCGCTACCAATACGTAATCTAAACTACTAAATCTACTACTGATTTAATACTAATTGTCTAAATCTACTACTGATTTAATACTAATTATCTAAATTTACCACTAAATCTAAACTACTAATCTATTATACTACGCTATCTAAACTGGCAGATGAGACAAATTTTAGTCCACAGAGACCTGTAATTGGAAGTATCTGAAAGACTAGATATCTCGTCTGCAAAATTGTTAATATTAATTAAAAACTGTTACGAAAACTTCATTAAAACATATTTAAACTTTCACTCGATACAATAAATATTACAGTAATTTCCTCTCATTGATGGCAAAGTACTTTAAATGTTTAGAGAAAATATAAATTTATCTAATATCAACATTTAACAGAATATCAAAATGCACTTAAATAAACGCACGTAAAATCAGCAAAAAGCAAATTTTGAAGTCTTGCAGTTTTTTACAAAATTAGACTCCAATACATATTTTTTTTAAAAAAGCTGTAATTGAAACAACTGTAATTTTTTCTGTAAGTTATTAATAAATTTTAAAGATACAAAACTTATAAGAACGTTACGAAGAGCAACTTCCTGAAATCATATAGTGTACCAAGTATTTGCAATATTTTAATTTATTTGTAACTAGCCGCCTTTGGCGACCAGCTGGTTCGCCATGAGTAATGCGTTCTAAAATTTTCAATTAAATCACATATTCATTAGCATAGAAGTAATTCCGGGAATTGATTGGCCTGAAAGCAATATTTTCTTTAAGATGATGGACGAAAAGTTTTAAAAGAACACCTTTTCCTAATAATATTCTTGAATTTTATAAATCAATCAGTTTTAACTATCGGTTATGCTTCCAAAATATTAAAAATGTGTTTTTCGATGATGTTGCCAAAATATGAAATATGTTTGTTTGTTTTTAAAGAAAGCGAGAAAGGGAAAAAAGTATTGAATTAATGATACAGATATTGCAAACGATTACATAAATAGGCCATTAAGTCGTGATTTCAATGCATATCCTGTCTAAATTCAATCAGGTTTACCGTAAAGAAGATTTATTGAATTAATTATTTAGATATTGCAAACGATCATAAATCCTTTTCTTTGCATTTATTTTTTAAAGAAAATATCACATTTTGTATTTCTTTTATTTTATCCAGTTACGTGCTGAAAGTTGCATTTCTGTAGATTTATTTTGCGATGATAATTTTTTTTATCAGAACTTCCGGCATTCTTTTATTTTATCCAGTCACGTGATAAAAACATGGTTAAAATATTTCTTTAAAAATTCTTTAAAAATAGAAGCTTACGTTATAAATTAAAAAACCTGATACCGTTAGAAAGCTAATTTTTTAATCTTTAAATTGATGTAAAAATCATGTTTGTGCAATAATATTTTCGGAAGTTATAACGGAAAAACGTCGAAATTTCGCTTAAATTTTAATTAATTCAAATTCTAATTAAAAATTCGAAAAAAGGGCTCCGAGGTGCACATTCCGGACCTCCAAGGTATGCATGTACCAAATTTGGTAGCTGTAGGTCCAACGGTCTGGCCTGTAGAGCGCCAACACACACACACACACGCACACGCACACACACACACACATTGAACTTTATTATAAGTATAGATAACACTAAAAAAAATTATTTCCTATACATAAAAGCAGTTTTTAATTGATAAAAAAAGTATTGAACAATTTATGACCACATTTTTCCTAAAAAACTTTTTTATTTATCATAGCATTTGTAAGCAATATTTGAAGAAAAGTTATTAAGTTACTTTAGATTTTTGTAGTTAGAAATATTTCACTTTCATTTATATATAATAACTTGGGTTGCAAGAAACATGTTTCATATATTCTGGTTTACGTTTTTGTGTCTCAATAAATTCATATTGAGACTTATTATTCGGTATGTGTGAAATGAAAAAACATAGTTTTAAAATTTCAGTGACTTCAAAGAATATCGTATCTTAAAATAATTTAGAATAATTTCAGAGTCAATAGCCTTATTAAATATTGTTTTGGTAAAGTAATATGTTGAAAATTTTGGAGGATTTTTATGACTGTTTTGCTTGAAAGGACATTAGGCTGTCATTGGTTAATATAATGGTATTATGCTTAGCAGTTCTTTCTCAATAGGTCATGACTCCAAATGATTCGTTGACTGTAGAAAAGGAATTAATCACAAAAGACAGTTTTCACATGAGGTATATATAATAATAATAAAGATTCTATCGTTCCCGTTGAAACAAAATGTAATTTTTTGTAGCTTTTGTTTATTGCACATTTTTTATTTATAAACATAGCTTTTTAAAAAAATTGTTTGTCTTTAAATTTTCTCTTTTTTTTGAAGTAGACCTACAATTTTTAAAAATAAAGTGTGGAAGTGACAAAGAAAATTGTCACTTGTAATGTTTGTAACTTGTAATATTTGTCACATTGTAATGTTTAAAGTTTAAGTCTTGCTGAGAACGTTACATGCCATCAGATAATGTTACCACAAAACTCCTTTTTTGTCATCTGAGATATAAATAGAAATTTTTTAAGGTCATTTATTTTTAACGAAAGATGAATTGGAATTTTCGACTAATTGAAGTTTTTAGACTTGTCAGAAGTTTTTAGATTTGTTTCATTATCACTCAAATGGAATGGATATTGCGTAATGCTGGCATTCCATTTTAGATTGTGGTCCTTAACTGTAAAAAGATAATTATGATACTGAAGATGACAAGCTTTCTTTCCTTTTTCCTAGGTTCATATATCTTCATAACAAGCATTATTTAGGCAATTTTTTGAAGTACTTAGAGCACCAAAAGATAACAATTTGTGAAAATTTATAATTACGAACAAAAATTATGCTTACAACCTCATTAATAATATAGTGCATTTATTATTTTCATAATTTAGTTCCTAAAAATAGGAATTTGTCATTAAATACTGTGGCATTTGTAACCAATTGGTAATAAACGAAATTCTTTTAGTTTTTTTTTTTAAATTTTATTAGTACCATAATGTACCAAACTAAAGTATTTCCGTATTTTCTAGAGTAACCGACACCGAACAAAATCAACTTTTCTACACTCTCTTTATTTTTATTTTGAATTTGCCATTGAATCGTCTAAAAAGTTTCATCAGACCACATTTCGACATCATTCGTGAAAAACAAAAGGGCCACCTCAAGTTCTCACCAAAAAACCTCTAGTTCTTAAGATGCAATTAAACTATAATGCAGTAACTGACAAATTTGTGGATGTCTTCAACCTACTCTATTATTATTCGATATTCATTTTAGCTTTTACTTTAGCAAAATTACAAAAGATCTAATACGTGTTAATACTTAAATAATGCGTAATACTGAATAATTGACAAATATGAGTCATTAATTATTATTTAATCATGAAAAACTAATAAATACTAATAATAATGCTTAAACTGAATAAATAATGAATACTTCGAACGGAGATGGTGTATCGCTGTAAAGGGAAGAAACAAATGAATTTACTATGTCTGGCTTTTACACAAGATTATAGGTTCATGAAAAAGGGGAAATTTAAGTGAAGCGGAAGTATGGGAATTTTATATTATCTGTCTTATTCTTTTCAATAGTATTAATTCCCATTGAAACATGAAAGTTTATTTTGCATTATCATATGAAGAATAACAAACTCTTTACCATAGTAAAATAAATATGAATAATAAATCATAGTAATTTTTTTCTTTACCATATTCGAACGTTTTTGTTTAATTGAGAAGACATATTCGAAACGTCGATTTAAAAAAAAATCAAATAATTTTTGTTTTTTCCACTTTACATTACACTTTTTAAGAAACTAGTTATGTGATATTCAATGGAATTTCTGTTATTCTACTTTTAAGCCAATATTTGTCATTTATCTTTAACTTATACGTTTGAAGTTAGAGTTGTTGTCAATTGTAATTACTTCTGTAACAGGAAATAGTGGTATTTTGGCTGAAAGATACTCACGAGCTGATAAAAAAGGCAATAAAATTTCATCTAAGCATAACTGAAAAGTAGTTTTTCTGAAAGTTATTTTAAAATATTTTTTCTAATATGTTTTAATTAGTGAGAAGTTTCTCGTTCATTTTCTACTTATCAATGTCAAAGAATTCGACAAAAAAATGTACTATCGATTTCCTGTGAGGCTGGCTCGTTTTGGTTACAAATATATACTTAGGATCACTGTTTTAAGCAAATTGTAGTAATTCAAGGATTTTCTATCAAACCAAAGTCACTGAAAAAACATGACAATGATTTATAGTAATTCTTGGAAAACTTTGATTTTCTTATTCAGTCTCAATGAGGCCACGATGACCTGGTGGTAAGGTATTTATAATCACCAGCAAATTTAGTACTGATTATGTATAAGTAATTATACACAACCACATTTAATTAATATCATTTAAAGTAGTGTGTGTGTGTGTGTGTGTGTGTGTGTGTGTGTGTGTGTGTGTGTGTGTGTGTGTGTGTGTGTGTGTGTGTGTGTGTGTGTGTAATGGCAAAATATAAGATTCATCTCTGATCACTTTGCTTTACTTTTACTATCTACAAAAAAATAAGGGCCGTGGTGGTCTTGTGGTAAAGTCGGAACTGGGCTACAGGTTCGAAACTCGAATCCAAGGAAGAACCATCTTGTAAGCGGGTCTTGAACACGTTAAATCCGTCAGAACCAAACATCCTCTAGCTGGTGTGGTGCATAAATTTGGAGAGGTGAAGACAATTCAGGTGCCGTCCCCGTCATCTGACCGCAGTTCAAAATTTCAAGACACAAAATAGCCCCACTGTTGCTTTAAAACGGTACGTTAATATAACTAAAGTAAACCAAACTTGAATTCTTTTTAATAAAAGCAAACATGAATAAATGAAACTCGTAATTTAATAGCTTGTTGAGAGGTTCGAAAATTTCTACACGATTTTTTATTGATATTATCCAAGGGCGATAACTGAGATTTTGAATTATAAATAAGGATCTTTTCATGATTCCTAGAGGCCACGGTAGCCTGGTGGTAAGAAGTCGGCTTCGGAACCGGAGGGTTGCAAGTTCGAGGCCCGATTCCTCCAACGAACCTCTGTGTAATGGGTCTGGTACACGTTAAATCCGTCGGGGTCAAAAGTCCTCCCGCTGGTGTGGTGTGGAAATTTGGAGAGGGGGTGGCAGCTCATGTGTCGTCCTTATCATCTGACCGAGGGTTCAAAATTACAAGGTGTGTCCCAAAATAGTTCTAGTGTTGCTTCAAAACGGGACGTTAATGTACCTAAACTTTTCATGATTCCTAAATTGGTGATTTTGATCAGAAGATCAGTTATCGATCGAGAGTTTATTTGGTCTCTCCTTTAATGATTTTATTTTATCAGTTAATAATTCAATTTCACTAGTCCTGATCTGTAAACCGCAGTTAAAAATTACGAGGTCAATCCCCAAATAGCCGCAATGTTGCTTTGAAACAGGGTGTTAAACTAAACTAACAGCTATTTAAAAAATTTTATATGAACGCTTCACGACTTCACAATTTTTATTTGACATCCAGAGTTTTGGAACGTAGTTGATTGCATTAATAAAAACATTTTCTTTATTGTTTTTCCTTATCTAGTTTCCTTATACACAATAGTTTCAAAAATAAAAATTCTTTTGTAAAATATGTGCTACAGTAAATAGCAAGCCAGACATTATAATATTGTTAATTGATAGGCGAATATAAATTTTTACTGAACGAAAAATAATTAGCTTGGAGCTACGAATAATTAGCATTAGCTTTAAATATTTAATACTGATGTCGTCGTAGGCCGAATATGCCACTTATTCAATCTTCAATAACGCCAACGGATTTTATCATCCAATCGCAATTTTAATACTTGAAGTTTAAGAAATTTCACTTAACATGTTAAATTAAAAAAATATATATTCTATTGGCTTTGTTAAGGAATCCTCTATGGTTTTTAAGTGACCATTGTTATATATCTAGATGTCAAACGCAGATATTTAATTACTGAATCCACTGGATATTTGATGATGCGGTATCTGCATTCATTTTGAGCCAATGTTTCGAAATATCAGCTTATGTCGAACTAATCCTCCACGTCCAAAATGAGATTTTACACCTGAATTCTGGTGACTTATTAAATTTCCTTCAATGCAGCTATATTTGTATGTACAGAGATATTTAATTTCTGTCGATTGTTTCAAAATTTGACGTGTAGAATTTGAGACTGAAAGCAGAGGAACAATAAGTATGGATTATTTTGTTGAAAGAGTACATTTATTTGAGTTTATATTAAAAAGCATTTGCATTTATATTAAAAAGAAAAAATATACTTTTTCAAAAACTGGGTTTACACAAAATTCACCTAACACCTTGATAGAAAATATTGTAAGTAAATAAAAATTGTAATCTTTTATCATGTGTTTTAATTAATATAATTTTATTTATTTATTATGATATTCACTGTAGTTTTATAGCCTACTCTTATTGTTTTGTATGCCTCACGCTTCAGTGTTTCTTTTTTTATCCTCTAAATTTGTGATAAAAACTAAAACATTAATAAAATGTAATATTTTCTGTGGTATTGATATTTATGAGAGTACCTGAGTAAATATTATTTTTAGTAGAGTTGATATTTATATTTTTACTAGCTGGTACCTGGCTCGTTTCTGCTGCAGAAGAAATAATTTTGAAAATATCGTTTGAAATTTGAAATAGTTATCTAGCTGAATTAAAAATGATAGGAATAATTTTGATTTTCTTGTCGGCAAAGAATACAGTAATTGAAACTGAAAAAGGCATAAATAGTATTTATTCTATTT
Source organism: Argiope trifasciata (assembly GCA_026543055.1). Lineage (NCBI taxonomy): Eukaryota > Metazoa > Arthropoda > Arachnida > Araneae > Araneidae > Argiope > Argiope trifasciata. The sequence goes on along the minus strand of JAPMOQ010066939.1, from coordinate 1,412,690 downwards.
TTATTATTTTATTCTATAAACAAATATATATTTTTAAATATAAAATTTGTGTATCATTTTAGAATTGGAATGCTCGGTGTTCTTTCAGAATGGTAATGAATGTAACTATTCATTGTATCTCCTGATTCGTTAAATACTCGTTTCGAGTTCTCAAGTTTAATGTTAAAAGTGCGATTAAAATACTTTCTTTTTAATTTCGATTAAAAATAGGACATTTATAAAATAAAATCTTAATATAGTTGAAAATATAATTTTTTGAAAACCAAGATGGTGTAAAATTATATGGATTATAATATTTTCAGAAGTTACTTTAAAAAAGGGAAAAAAATTTATTAAAAGTGTGGTTAAAATTTTAAACCTATAGGACTGGTTCCTCTAAAACTTTCTCGCATATCCTCTAATAAAGCTATTATCCCAGTGAAAGACATTGCATTTACATACAATAGCTACGAAATATTAATATCTATTTTGAATTTAACATCTTTGTTGAATATGTTATGTCTCCTTGGCGAGTAATTTCTTGGTTAACCCATCGTTAATAGATACGGTAAAAAGATCTGAAAATATTTTTTGTACTCTAGATTATTGTATTTATGCCTATAATCTTCGCGTAAGTGCAAGCAGTTTGCCCAAGTTGTAAAGGAATCGAATGAGCAGTACGGCACCGTATAAGAGACATTCTTTTTTATTTATATAGATTAATTTCCACTTTTATATCTGCATTGCTTGTGATATTTTTTGTAATTTTTAAAAAGTGGACTTTAAGCACCCAAATGTTATCCGAAAATTGAACGTGGCTACGCTGTAATGGCGTATGTAAACCATCAAATAAAATTGTCCACTCTTCTTTAAGTTTCCGACCATTTTCTTAAGTAATATAAAATCTCACTGTGAAGAAAGTTACATTCTGTTCTAGATTTCTAAAAATAAATGTTCTAATTTTACATATGAGCTGTCGGTCAAAAGCTGTTTAGACGCTTCTTATTACTTGCAATATATATAAGTTAAATTCAAGGAAAATATCTCATTCGGTTTGGAAATATCATAGACCGACTACTCCTAACCGCTTGAAAGCACACGGAAAAACTTGACTGACCGGAACTACTGCAAAAGCAACACTGGCGAAACTATGTTTGAGTCCTAAGGGCTATCGCTGGCCGCGGTACAACCTCTCCCTAAGGAAATACGTCCCATCATAGATGGGAGGTAGCCACCACCTCCTTTTCGTATACCCACATCGGGGTCGAGAATCAACCCCAGTGGCAAAACTAAATATATTATTTTTAAACATTTAAAAGATATGTACCTTTTTGAATTTTTAAAAATTATTTAATTTTTAAAAATCTCAATATTCTAGTTGACTTAATTTTTATTCTTATTACCCAATGTAAATTTATTTGGAACAAACTGTGTATAATATTGTGATTCGAATTAAGTGCTAATTTTTAAGGAATATTTTTATACACACTTGCTGAATTTTTATAGGAATTTTATATTTTTCTGAATTGAAATTGACTTTTAACTACCTAAAAAAATTCCGAGCATAAAATGCATAAATTATTTTCTTTCAAAGTTTCATCGAAATCAATTTGTTATGAAATTCATTGAATTTTCTTCAAAAATTAAGACATTTGGAACATTTCAAAGACATTTGAATCTAATTGCTGTATCATTTTGAGAAGTCATTATGATGTACTTTTTTTTGTCTTAATCCTTCAAATTTTTATTTTATAGATCAATACTTCTCTAAAACTATTTTAGTTGAGTACAAGCATGTATTTAAGTGAAGAAACGATAAAAATAAAATTACATGTCCCCCCATTTTTGCTTATTTCAACCCCCCCCTACCATTACGTATTTGAAACTGTTTCATTTTTAAAAAATCATTTTGTTGAAGTCTGGTGACACTGCATTATTCAGACAAAACATTTTGCTTATAGATTTTTTTTCAATAAGGCTTTATCTATACTGTCATTTAACACTATACGAATACTTGGAACCGAATTTTGCTTCTGTATCTTTTTCATTAAAGATCTCGCTGAGCTTTTCTACAATTGTAACGGAGTCTCGTTTGTTCCAAACTAAACATCCTTTGAAATGTAAGAACAGAATTTGGTATATGATACGCATCTGTTTTACCCTTTTTCACCATTATTTTAAAAAGAAAAAGTATTTTGATCTAAAGCAACGCTGAAAGGTATGCTTTGTTTTCTTTCCCATTTTAGAGGTTTCTTTAATCATGCCAGAGAACTCTTTCGTGAAAATGAGATGCTTCCTAAAGGAAGCGAAAATCATGTTATTCTGAAAGCTTTTCCTTCTGGGCGGAAAAACCATTTTTGCGAAAAAGAATGAAATTTGAAGCAGTGACGTTCCAAATCTTATCGATTAACATCAAGATGTTTGCGAGTTCCATTGAAGAATTTTTAACTTATGAATTTAAAAATTGATAAGAAATACAATATATATATTTATAGTTTTGAAAATACATAATTTGTCTTTTTTTTTTAGTTTTAGTTGGTTTTAGTGTAAAATAGCAATTATCTTGAAAGATTCATTATAAATTGAAATATATTGAAAAAAAACTGTCATTTAACATTAGGAATTGAAAATTTGAATTGTTTAATTGTTTATAACTTACTGATAGGGCTGAGCAGATTTTCGATTTATCGAAAAATAAATCGATATTTTTGAAAAATTGATTTTTTTAAAATATCGATGTATCGAAATCCTGATCCTGAATAATAGTTCATAATAAATCGTGATACAATAAATTGATATTCTCAATTAATTTACCCTTTCGATTTCGTTTTGTCTACCGGTAAGTGCTTATATTTGTTGCTCTTCATTCTTATTGGCCTTCATACAGAATTTTTGTTAGACTATCGCAGTATTTATAGAAGTATTAATATATATAAAAAATAAGTTTTTTAAACGCAGTGCTATAAATTGTAACATGCAGAAATTGCTTTGGTATTGACACACTTTATTCAAGGAATTAACAAATTTTTCCAACTATTTTTATTTATAAGAAAGCAAATATTTTTATTATATAAATTGAAACGCCCCTTTATTTGAATTGGTTCTGATCAGTCAGTAAGTTAAATAAATGATATTTATATCGTGCTATAAATATATTACATCACGATGTATCGAAAAATATCGGCATGTGTTGGACGATATATTGCGATGATAAATTTCATCATCGCCCAACCGTATTCATCAAGCGGTTATTCAAAATTGTAGATTAATGTGTATTCGAGAATATGGAGAGTTAATTCGATAATGAGTAATATTTGAAAAAACCGAGTTCGTATAAATCTAAATATGAAGATAACCCCTTGGATCAAGAAAAAAATATTTCACACACTTACCGAAAACACGTTCATTATAATTAATGCTGGAGTAATGACCAGTGTCTGGAGAAATGGACGATATGCTGTGTTTAAAATAAAGATAAATAGTCATATAGTTAGTCGAAAGATTAGCACATATGTGTATATGATTCAACTCAATATATTCCTGCTTCGATACCTCTTTATATTATTTATGCGGAATGTTTACATTCGTATGAAATAAATTAATTCTTCAATTTGATCTGTGTATGAACATTTATAATTTTCTGTGAATACACATAGGTGGTTATTCATAAAAGAAAAATAACCTGAAATGTATTTCAAAGCGGCTCTTGTTGCATTTTACGGGAAGTATATTTGAAGAAAATAACAGTATTTAGTGAATAAGGGATGAAGGATAATATCTTCCTGTTTCATTTCAATCTGAACGAAATAATATATAAAGGTAGATGAAATGGCGAATCATTTCTAAGAAAAAGGTATTTTATTCTTCTTATAATATTTTTTAATTCCTTAGTATCCAAATCAGAGAGTAAATATTTGATTTTTTTTTTTTTTTTTGCCTGTGGGATAAGGCCTAGTAGTAAGTTCTCGGCTGCGAAAACTGAGGATTTCAGTGTCGGGACCCGATTCTACCGAAGAGCCGTCGTGCAAGCGGGTTTGGTGCACGTTAAATCTGTCGGGGCCAAACGTCCTCCCGCTGATGTGGTGTGGAAATTAGGAGAGTTGATTGCCAGCCCAAGTGTCGTCCTCGTCATCGGACCGCGGTTCAGAATTACGAGTCTCATTCCATAATAACCCTTGTGCTGCTTTGAAACGGAACGTTAATATAGCTGTACTAAACCAGACTTGATTTCTTTTTATCAAAAATAAATTTGAACAAATGAAACTCGTAGAGGTTCGTTTAGAGGCTCGAAAATGTCTTCCCGATTTTTCTTAATACTGATCCAGAGTGATAACCAAAAAATTTTAAATTGACAATTATGGATGAGGATCATGTCGTGAATCCTAAATTGATCCTGGATTTGAAATTCAATTATTAAGACCATTTGATCTCTCAATTAATGGTTCCAATTTTCTCAACCTGTAATTTTGATTTTCTCCATTGATAACTTTGATTTTTTTTCTTAAATCTGATTTGAAATCTCGCCCTTACCCTCCCCTTAGGGTCACGGTGGCCTGATTGTAAGGTCTCGGCTTTGGAACTGGGGGGTTTCAGGATCGAAACCCGATTCTCCGCTATTATCGTCCAGTTTTTCCGAGTTATGCTATAGCGAAGGGAAATTTAAACAATGAAGGAAATAAAAATAATCTAAAAAACGTACTTGTGATGGAGAATCAGAGGACACATTTTTCAGTTTTAGAATGGGCCTTTTTCAATTCACGAAGCGTTCATAAATTTGATCGCCAATTCTTTACCAGTTTTATAGATAACTCTACTAAATCTTTTCGTATGTTTTTTTATTATATTATAGCTTACATTTTTGTTATTGAAGTTTTTGATCTATCGACTTTATTTTTGAGTTATTTTTTGTAACTTCTTTATTTCACGGCTAGAGATGCTGTAACATGGTCTCAATATATTCAGTATACATTACTCTCCCGAGTATCCGGTTCTTGACACTCCGGCTTTCGTACTGTTTGACCTAGTTTGCTTTATCGTTACTGAACGAGAAAGGCAAAGTATCTATTAAATATATTAAAAATAATTTCTAAAGCTAAAAACTGTAAGATTTGACTCTTATTTTAGGGTTACCATTTCATATCTCTGTAATCATTTATCAGTGAAAAGAAAAATCAATTTGAGCCAATTTATTTAAGAATTAAGCCTACAATTATGTTATTTTTTTTTGTTTCCTGTATTTAAGTTACACATTACAGAATTTGTCAAAATGCGAACAGTTTGTCTTTTAACTTACTTTCCTTCTGTAATAAATTCTTGAAACGTGATGTACAGTATATAAATATATAAATTAACATTACAGAACCTTCTATTTTAACTTGACTGGCAGCTCTTTCTATGATTCACCGAGCTGCGGCTTTCACTTTGAGATAAATGACGGGCTTAGTATTCGCTAAGAAGTGAGAAAATACGTATTATAACCTTTTGCCTTCTGGTGTTTGTGGGTAAAGAAATCAATTCATAAATCTCCGGCCTATCCGGAATTTCTGTTATCCGGTCAGTTCTTCCACCGCATTAGCCGGATACTAGGAAGTGTACTATATTCTTTTTACTATATAAGTAGACATTACATCCCTAGCTATACGAGAAGCGGTCTTAATTTGAAGTGCTTTGAATGACTTCCTCAATTACTCTGTATAGTGCTGATGAACTAATCCTTCCTCAGAAATTATCCAAGATTACCTTAATTTCGGGATATTAAATGCATTCGGGTCCTCAAAATTCAAATGATCAGTTACAGATGAGAAGTCAAACCCTAGTTCCTTAGAAACATTGTGTGGAATCATACATAATATTTAGCCATAATTAAGTGATAGCAGAACAAATGAAAATAAAATTCAAACAAATCGGGAATTTTTAAAATTCTTTACTGCAAAAGACACAGTTATTATCTTTGTGTGTTTTTTTCTATGGAAAATATATCTTCACGAACTAAAGATATACGTGATCATGCCCAAGTCGGTATATATGGTCATGATCTGTGAAGTATAGAAAGTGCAGATATTAATGAGACTTCAAATGTTTTAGATTTTTAGGAGCTAATTTTTCTTCCGTTTTGTTTGAAATATAAATTTTTCATCCTTGACGTGCTTCCTACACAAAAAAACACGTGACCTTTTTCTTTTGTATCTGTGTGTGTTGCGGATTTTTTCCCCTGTTAGATGCGGGAAGAAAATTTTCCCATCTCATTTCCTGTGAGTCAGATGGTGAAGGGTCGTCGATTTGATCTGTTGGACTTCAGCATTCATCGTTCGGTAACAACGATGGAGCATTTCCATCCACATCAAAATATATCCCCTTTCTGCATAATCTCTAAAAAAAAATTGTATTTGATATTCATTGATGAATCAGTTGAAAAATTCAGCTGATCGGTTTATTTGCAGTATGTCTTTTTATTTCATTTTAGGGAAACATTTTTTAAATGATTGTTTTTAAAAATTTTTGTTATACTTTTGTTGTATTTTTACGAGTTTTAGTTGTTTAGACTTAGTTTTTAGTTACGAGTTTTACTGGTTTAAGTTGTATTTTTACGAGTAGACATTCCTATGTCTGCAAATGTGTGTATGACTAGTGCCAAGATATCTGCAATGTGTCCTCATTCCCAATTTTTAAATATTATTAATATAGCAGTTCTGAGTTTTTAGTTAACAGATAGCGAAGAAATTGTAAAGTTAGTCAGTCTTTGAAATGTCGTTTGTAAAAGGGAAGCTTTTGCTTTTGAAATACTAAAAACTGAAATTTATATGAAACAGAGGTAAAAAAAGAGGTTCTTCTCAAACGTTTAAAAAGAATTGCCCAGTTCGTGTTATCATAAGTTTTTTTTTGATGTTAAGGGAAATGAGGGTAATCTGTTATGTAAGTCTTTGTCATTTAATGATATTAAGAAGATTTTGAATAGCCATTTCACAACTCCTGTTTCTTTGAATTTGAATTTTAACCTCAGATAGACTGTCTTCAGTATGGCTTACCTGAAAGGATCTAAGACAATGCACTGGGCAAGTGTGACTGTGATAATTGGGAAACTAATCTGCCAAAATTCCACGCATAATCATCTACATCGCAGGGTTCTGGAACATGTCGGAATATATATGGCATTTCATAAACGATGGCCTTTAAAATGTATCAAGAATAGGTAAATATGTGATTTGGCAGATGGCATGCTGCGGGGACACCACGTCCATTGCATCTTTATTTAAACGATCGGTCCCAAGAGTCACTTACGGAAATTGCACAGTGAAATGGAGCTTCATCGGTATAGTGAAGGATCCTGCATCAATTCTGTGAAGGCATGTTGAGACAAGTACCAGTTCCCGTCAGCAAAGATGTAGAGATTTTGTACTTGTCTGTTTGGAAATCTTTCCTAATACAATTATAAAGCATCGCTTATGTTTTTTGTTTCGTAAGCCATACATGAAATGAGCATCTGTCTGTTCAGCTTCGTAAAATGATTCATGTTTACCATCCTCAATCGACCTCTGCATTGAGTAACCTGTGAGTGCTGACTCTTAAGTGTTCGCATATAGCGTCATCTATAGATTTCCAACCATGCTTTAAAGTGTGCTTGATTCCTATTCGTGTTCTCCCACCCCCCCAAGTTCGTATGTAAAGTCCTTGCATACTCTACTTAATGTCATGATTCTAATATTTGTGCAAATAATAGTAATAACATAATAGGTGTACAGTAACGTTAAGTGTACAGTTATTTATAGTGCGTAAGTTTCAAAATAAATTAAATACCTAATCAAAATACCCTCATAAAAAATTAGAAAATTAGTTCTGCCCTTTTATTGCTCAAAGACTCAAGTTTTTAAAAATATCGATTTTTTTCGGAAAATTTCTTCTTTTTTTCTCATCATAAAGTTTGCCTTAGAGAGAAAATGAATTTCAGCTTGTTGTAGTGTCAGTAATGCAACTTTCTGCTGAATTTTAATAATAAAAACTTTCTGAATTTTAACTCTATTCAAGTGAAATTTTTGTATAAGCTGCCTTATTTTTATCTGACTTTAAAATTATTAGGTGAAAATGATACCGTGTGTTTGCATAGGGAAAATAAGAAATATTTATTACAAATACTCAAACTCCCTAGGATATTTAAAATATTTACTTCGGATTTTAATATGTATTGATAGCACATCATCAGATAATTTGTATGATTTTGTTGAAAATTATGCATGTTATAAGCAAAAATCATGTTGAAAAATTCGTGATATTTTTTAAAAAAAAGTGTTTTATATTTTCCTGAATATATGTGCTATTTTTACAACAATACATATAAGTACTGAATACAGCATATAAAATTTTTGACAAAAGGTTGAAAATCATTAGATTTGAGGGAAATGGGTTAGGCCAATGTCATTAATCCTTCATCAATTTATGATCTGTCTCTGAAATATCCTCATAGCCAAATTATCACTCTAAAATGCACTTTCTCGCATATTCTTTTTATAGTCAAAATTCAAGGACAGCTTGCTATGTTTTTTGGAAGAAATTTTAAAAAGAAAGGCATTGTTTATTCATCACTGCCATTTCTTTATTAATTAATTATGGGGTTATTAAGGTTTATTGTATAATTGGTTACATAATTTATGGATGGATTATTTTAGGAAATTGCAAGCTAGTTTTATTATTTTGGTATTTTAAAAAATTATACAAAAATTCTCAATTGAGTAACAGACTTTTCAAGAAAAGCTCATCTTGTTCTCAAACGTTCTTAAATATTTTTGAAAATAATCCATTTTGATAGTGAACAAAAAGAAAACGGTTCTTTTTATTTCCTTTTTTTTTAACTAAGACTTTCTGGTGGATATTTTCTTTTGATTTCTTTGAATTTTGATTATTTGAACTGTGCTTTTTTGATACATTAGTTCACGTTTTTGTTTCAAATCTTGTCATTTTCTTATGTATGTATAAAGTAATTTTATTTTGTAGCTATCTTGCAAACTTTATTTTCTTTATTGTAAGAACATTCCTCATTCTTGTCGTATTAGTTTCTCAAATTTTGAAAAATTCTTTATCCGAGTCAGTTCTTTTCATCTTGATTTATCTTAAATTTGGGTCATAATTTCTAACTAAAAAAAATTTAGGCAGATTCAGTACATAAATACTACCTACTGTATTGGTTATCACGAAATGTCTTCTGGAAGGTTTCTACCCATTTTCTTTTGATCATGGTCACTAAAATTCGAAAACAAGTAGAAATTCATGTTTATTAACGCTTTTCTTTTGTTATATTGTAAATACGATAACCAAAGAAGCTTTGTTTATCTGACGAGAAATATTTTGCAGACAGAGCGACGTTCTTGCCCAAGTGCCTGCATGAGTTACCCACCTCAAAGAGATAAATATAATAGGAAAGAAATTTTCATTTCATGATTACTGCCTCACTACTGAAAAATATAATTCTAATTAGGAGGATCAACATTTCATCATGGCAGTTAGTTTTTAGAATAAAAACAAATTATTGGAATTTGGTAGTTTTAAAGTGAATTTTTAAATAATAAATTCAACTGTTTTCGAACTTGATCATGTGACACCTCGCTTAAAAGCTCTCTTGAGTTGCATTCTTTTCCACCTTTTCTCTTCACATATTCAGTCCTGATAAAAATAAAAGTGCAAATAGAAGAGATGAAAATTTCTTTTTCATAAATCATTAGACTAAAAGAATCCGCTTCCGGCTTTCTGGAAACCTAGAAGCCTTAATCCATTAATGCCTACTGTTCCATTTTTGGAACACTCCTCACATAAAAGTTTAGAAATTTCATTATAGAAATTCCATGCAAAAATTCCAATTTTTAAACCTTAGGCATAAATGGGTTAAGGACCAAATTTTATTCGGATTAAGCCTCTCAGTTAAACCTTAGGAAATGCAAATCTCTGGATTAATTTTCCCTCTAAATATTCAAAACCAAATATTTTTTTTGTTGATTTTAATTTTACCTTTAGTTTAAGTAGCAAATTTTGAAAAACTGTGGTAGTAAAACATCTAACTGTAGAAATAAAAGTTCATTTCAATATATTGCCCATAAAAAATGCACAACTCCAAAATTAAAAGTAATTTTTTAAAAATGCAAAATACTCTTGTCTTAATGTTTGGTTACAGAATCGGACAATTTTTTTAAAAAATAATCAACGCCACATTTTTTAGAATAGGGAAATATAAAATTTGCAAATGTTGATTAATTATAAAATGTTACTAGAATAATGCTCCAAAATTAATTCAAACAATAACTAATTAAAACTTAACATTCGATTATTGGGCCTTTATAATTAATTAATGCATACAATTAAATGGCTTTCAAAATAATGAAATAAAATCTTGAAGATTTGGGGTCCTTTGAAGCTATGGGATCCTTAGGAAATTTTACTTCACCAATTTAATAATCTGTCCCTGCAGGATACAGACAGGATTATTAAATAATATTTCCTTAAATTATTGAAACTAATTATTGAATTTTTTTAGTTTGATTTGGATGTTATTGTTGAATTTCGAAAAATAGTATAAATTTCACTATACTATTCCTGGAACATTTAAAATTATCATATAAATGTTTTAAACGATTTCTCTAAGGAAATAGCCTTTAGATGTATAATGCTCCTTGATTCAGTCTGAGACAAATTTTGCTCAAAAAGTTTTTAGAGATATGGGTTGAGACCGTCGAGCGCATTTAACTCTGATCGTTTTATTTATTATAACTAAATTCTGATGTGTTCCTCAAAGAAGATAATATCAATTTCTCTGACGCTTTTTGCATTTTAAATAGCTAAAATATAATTTCAAGTATTAGTTCGCTAATAGTTTCTTTGATGAAAAGTCACTCACGGGGGAAAATACTGGCATGATATTGTCCGTACTTCAGGTAGTTTCAAAATAGAAGAGGATTCAAATAAAATTTTATAAAAATGCCTTTCAAAAAGTATTTTTTGTCCTTAAGAGCAGAGTAGCAAAAGATAGAATCTAATTTTTTTTTTTATTATCACCCCTTACACAGTTTGACGGAGTAGCAACTCACCAGAAAAACTGTGGTAGTAAAACATCTAACTGTAGAAATAAAAGTTCGTTTCAATATATTGCCCATAAAAAATGCACAACTCCAAAATTAAAAGTAATTTTTAAAAAATGCAAAATACTCTTGTCTTAATGTTTGGTTACAGAATCGGAC
>JAPMOQ010066939.1:1348726-1401485 GCA_026543055.1 Argiope trifasciata | reverse complement strand
TTATTGGGCCTTTATAATTAATTAATGCATACAATTAAATGGCTTTCCAAATAATGAAATAAAATCTTGAAGATTTGGGGTCCTTTGAGCAGAGTAGCAAAAGATAGAATCTAATTTTTTTTTTTATTATCACCCCTTACACAGTTTGACGGAGTAGCAACTCACCAGATACGGCGTCGATGTCTTTTAGGTCACGTGACCCCGAAGATTATGTCTCCAGGCTGTAAGGATTGAGGGGGGAAAAACGAGTCTGAGTGTGTGATCTTTTTTTTAACCACACCATGATTAGATTTCTCACAGCGCTATTAAAAGAAAAAAAAAAAAAGGTCGTTTTATTCACAGTATCTGATGCATTCTCCTAGAATGGTGGCTGTCTATTTCCGCATTTCTTACGAAAATATGTTGCTACTCGAAATATTTTAGCAAGTAATAAATGATATCTATAGTTTGAAGCAAATATTTCATCCTTCTGTTTTACGGTTCAAAATTTCTGTAGAACAAATCATTCCAACGGAGAGATTCGTCTTAGTTGCTTGAAGCAAATCATAACTTACGAGTTTTATGACAGCTGCAGAGCTGCTTAAATGCTTCTTGTCAGTGGTGGATTCTGGCGTCTTGCGGGCCTGAGCAATCCCCATCGTGAGGCCTCTCTTTTATTAGCGGGTCAATTTAGTTTCGTATTTCATATTTTCATGTTAGTTCATCTTTAATTTAAAGAATTGTTTGATGGTATGAGTGTTTTATATAGATATTTTTAATATGTATACCATACACAAAATGATTAAAGTATTAAAAAATTTCATAAAAATAAACCATAATTTTAAGTTAACAATTTTCTTATTTACATGCATAAAAATTATTATTAATGTTTTAAAGAAACAATAAATTTCAGATAAATAAAATATTACAAAATTATCTTAATGAATTTGACAAATGGAATGTGACATTAGTAATTAATGAATAATCAATATAATAAAAACTGATAATCTATACTTTAATTAAGGAATATAGTTAATTATAATGTTCATGCTCGGTGTAATAATAGAATTTTATATTTCAAAAAAAAAATTTTGGCATTTAAACGTTTTTATTCCACCAGCGGTTCTAGGCAGCTAGCTATCTTATTGGAAAACAGCCGCTGCTTCTTGTGTTTAAATCCATTCCAAACTTAAATTGATAGCGATAGCCTGGTTAGTAGAGCGTCAGTCTCGTAACCGAAAGGTCGCGGGTTCTGTCCTCGTCTTGGCCAAAGACCGCCGTGTTGGCTAATGGCAGTTGGGGCACGTTAAATATGTCGAGACTGCAAAGTCCTCCAAGTTCCCATAACAAAACGATACCTCTGAGGGTACTGAATCAGGGATGAGTCGGTCTCTGATTTGGATCTAAATTCCGACTTGCTGATGGATGAATGAGTGTATGAATGAATTCGACCACCCCCTAAAAAGGGTTGTGTCGTGTGTGTGAGCTAGAAGTCAGACTTCTGCCCTCTGGGTGCTCATGGACCTTTACCCTCAGAAGCTACTGCACTCCCTTTCCGTGAAAAACATGGACACGACAACAACAACTTAAATTGATGGTGATCATTTTGCAATTCCTTAAGTCATATTTGAAGCCGCAAGAATGCAAATTTCTAGGTTATGATTTCCACTAATTGTCAAAGTACATCAATTCGGGTACTTAATTTCAAGGTGGCGTACACTCCATTTCCTGAAGTCATAGAACATTTTTTAAACATTCTTTTCTGACACTTACGTACCATTTTGTTGTTGCTAAAAGATGATGCTTTACAACTTTTTAACGTTGCTCCATCTTTTAAGAGGTAAGGATGCTAACTCCTGATTTTGCTGTAGTAGAAGAGATTCGTTTTAGCTTACTGGAGTATGATCATTGATTGCTTGCAGAGTATACGAATTGCATCTTAGTTCGAAACTTGAATGTATAGATTTATACAAAGTTCATTATGTTTATGATATCTACGCCTGTGCCTTAAAAATATTTTTAGCAGCAACTGTTTTCTGATTGAAATTAACTTTTGGTTTCCTTCTGAAATATTTGAAACAACATATTTCATAAATTAAGAAACAAATCGTAATTATTCATGATAAGGGCTAATCTCCTCTGGAAGATTGAAAATCCTAAAAATATTTGCTTTTTATATTTGAGAATGTAAAAATAAGCTTACGAAATTTCCTTATGTAAAATTCCTGACAAGAAATTCCATTCCTGAGGATGTAAATTAAAGCTTAAAAACTTCTGTACGTAAAATTCTACCTAAGGTCTGCCAAATTTGTGATCTGACGCATGTAAGTTGGGCGCGAACTTCGATGTTAAGTTCGGTAAAGAGTAAAGATTTGACATTGTAAAGTATATGCTAACCAGTCCTGCATCGTTGTATAATATCAGCTTATATACTAAAATGTCGTAAATTCTTCTGTGTTAAAAAGCTAATTAAAATTTTCTAAGCTAATTAATAAACTTAGCTAATTAAAGATGTCTCGCTTATTTCGTTCCTCTGTATTTCGAATGTTTTTTTCTTGCATTTAGAATTCTCTCTCTAACGTAAATGGTTATTCAGTCAATGGCAATATTATGCGAACGGAAAATCATGCGAAAAGAATCGAATGACCTGAAAAAGTAAATTCATGCTTTTCCAATTTCCATGCTCATTCATGCGCAGAGAATTCACATCATCAATACCTCGATTCGTCGCTTCACAAGAGTCCGGTTGTTATTCAAATGGTAATCTGTCATTTCCTTGACGTTCGAGTGAACGCACGAATATCAACAATGATTTTGAAGAATGAATAGAATCCGAAACATGTCCGAGATTTTGTCAATTAGATGCAAATTATTTTATTTTTCATTAGAAAATTTTGATAGATTCTTTGAATCCGTTAGCTTTATTCATATGAACTGGGAAATTTGCGATATTTTTCTCTTAGATCGTTACTTGATTTGCAAAATCTCGCTGCGCAACACACCAATAAAGAATCTAGATCTAAAATTAAGGATGACGTTTGCATGTAAAAATAAAACAATCTTTTATTCTGGAATAAATAAAAGGCTTATAATATAGTAATATAAGCAATATTAGATGACTTCGCAAAATGAATTTCATATTTATATTGAATGATGATTTTTAATCACTTAAAAAATTCAGATAATCTATAAACATTTGAACCTGGCTATTAACATATTATTGCTTAGCAAAAATTTATTAATGAAACAATGTTGATAAGCAATTGATTAAATGTATATAATATTTCTCCTGCATTCAACATTCCTAGAAAAGTTTTAACCTGACAAACCGGTGCACACATACAATTTGTACTGGCGAAGTGATTATCGGCAAAATATCGGAGAAACGATTAGTGACTTGAAATACATTGTTGGTCACTTCACGCAAATCTTTCGTTGCGCAAAAGTATCAGACAAGAGATTAGTGACACTTTTCATCAACCTTTTCCTTAAAGTTAATTGAAAATTGGAACGGATATTTTGATGAATTATCTGATATATGTGTACTTCAAGCCTCTAATCATGTCTCCGTTATTTAATACTGTTAAAAACTTGTCTGAACCAAATGGCATGTACCCCTTTCTACGTTATTAAAGATCAGAAAAAGAGTCAAAGGCAGATGAAAAATAAAGAACCTTTATTATAGGTAAAAATGAGATAGGAAATGTGTAAGCAGCTTATTCTTAATCTTTGGTACATAGACTGCTCTGCTCCATATGTCCTTGTAACTCGACCCATTATTGAATCTGAGCATTAACAACATTGGTTAAGTGTTTCAAGATGGAGAGTGAATCGTCTTAGATGTATCAAACCGATTTTTGACACTTTCGCAGACTGGAAAAATTGATTATTGTTTGCGTAAGCGGAGAGAACAGCTGTTGAGCCGGATATGATACTTCAATCTGAAAGCACAGACGGAGATGAAATGAAAATATTAATATTCACAATGCAATACCGAAACATTATTTGTGAAATGATTTTTATTCACAGCCCCCCTCCCACCTTTTAGCGAGATCTAATTTTTTACCTCATTACTCTAATTTCATCTAATAAGATATAATATAGACCCTCCCCCCACAAAAAAAATAAGAAAAGGAAACCTCGATCGATGGCAACTAAAGAAATTCACTTTAAAATAGTTATTCGGCAAACATTTATCAATTATTTTCTGTTCTCTTTTTTATTATAAATTTATAAAAATCTGACTAAAGTGCTGTGAAATGAAAACTGAAACGTTTTTCGTTCATTTTTCCCTCAATCATATCTAGAATTGAAATTACTACACGAAAGGACAACCAAAAATTTGTGAAAAAAAAATGTAAGAAGCCATATGTTTTATCTTGAAATTTGAGGAACATACAGGGTGTCCCAGGACTATTGGGACAAATTTAAAGGAGAGTGTAGGGGACGTCTCAAGGATGTAGATTTGCCTAGCAACCCATGGTCGGGAACGTCTTCGTTCGGCCCTAAGAAACATTGTTCACAAATTCATTGGGGGAAGGAGTAAGAATTTTCTAATTCTGCACAACTTCATCTTCTAGTAACATGCCATGAATTTTTTGATTTAATAAAGATCTATCCATCCTTGAATTAAAAAAAAAATCCCTGTTACAAGCTGGAATTGGTAGGAAAATTATTAATTATACAGAGCTATTAGGCCCATGTTAAAACTGATTCTTTTCAAAGGGAAATTCCCTCAAATTTTTTTAATGCTTCTCAGTGGTTATTGCATCTACAGCAAGGTACGAGGCTTTTAAAACGAATGGTTCAAGAGGAATTCTCTCAAGCAATCTTTAGGAGCATATTACTAACTCGAAAAGTTTATGTATAGACTTTCTGTCACCGTTACAAGATTCTAGCAATAAATTGAAACCCTTAAATAAATAATTAAATGTAACATATCTATATTTATAATATACTTTTTTGAAAAATAGGCTTATGTCGCAATGAAAACGAAAAATGAATATATTTCAGAGAATGGCCAACTGGGCCTATTCATGAAGTCACAGTGTAATAGTCATGTTACTTCTAATTTTATTCTAAAATAAATTGGCGTCTTTATCAAATTGGACCAGAAAGCAGCCAAAAGAGTTAATTTAATTCAGTTATTTTTAGGAAATAAATTCAAACAGATTGGCAATTTAAAGCTATTCATTTTGAATGTAGCCTTAAATGGTAGAGCAAAACACGGGGGATTCTTATTTTCAATACAAGACTCCTAAATAATGTATTAATCATTCGTTTCATGCGAGAAATAATTAATCTCGCGAGCATATTCTCATGGAATCTTCGATCCGTTCTGTCTCTAACAATAATTGATCAACATATTGACATATGTTTTCATTTCACTAATCCGTCCTAATTCATATTAATACTGATTAAATTTATGTTCTCAAGGGTTGTAGATTTATATTGTAATATTTAATGAGTATGGTTAAATGCGACTGAATGCATCTTCAACTATATCAGTCTTCAAATGAAGTGAATTGCATTTTCTAGTTGAAGTCATCTAGGATATTGAAATTATTTGGAAATTTCATTGCAATTATTATCTGAATTTATGTTGAGAACTTTAAACTTTCACCCTTTTCATAAGAAATTATTTCTGTGCAGTAAAATTCCTTATTTATTTTGTCTAGAATTATAACAATAAAAACTGCGAATTTTTTTTTCCTGAACCTTCGTTGAAGTAACCTTGAACTGTCGATAAATTTATCTACAGAGTATAGATCTTATGTCCCAAATATTTAATAAGACTAAGATTGCGAATAGAGTTTAAATAAGGCTATACTCTCCTTTAATTTTGCTATAGAAAAAAAAGGGCCCCTTTCCTTCCTAAAGATTTTCTTGATATCCCCCCCCACAATAGTAAATACCGCAGGAAGCTGAACGACAACATATTTGAAAGAAGTGGATTAAATTTTCAAAATTTCTTCAATTAATTAACGATTTATGGCAAGATAACAGTATTTCTCAATTATCTAGTGGTTTCAGTTTTTAAACACATTTAAAGGTATGGTTTTTTAAAAATTCATGTTAGTGTCCTGATCCCCTCTTTGTTTACATACATTCCTTATCTTGTTCTACCTCGCGATGACCCAACTATCAGAAAGGTTGTAAGATCTTGAAGGTCGTCGGGGAAGACAACCATTATTTATTTATTAAAAGGCTTACAGTTATCGCCAGAATATGGGCAGTAAATAAGGGTATATATTATAGTTCATTTGGTTAAAATAAAATAGTGTATAGACCAATTCTGGATTCAGAAGACTAAATTCAAAAATACATATAGAAAGCAGTAACACATATAAGTATATAAAAACATAATGTTCAAAGGATGGAAAATATAGTAGTATAGTAGACATATATGAATACCAAAGAATGTACCAATATCTAAAATCGTATATCTATTCCATTACATAAAGTGAAAAATAGGCGAATGACAGAAATACAAGGTGAAAATACAAAGCAGATCCAGAATGGCAAACACATAAAAAAAAAGTCTTACTAGAATGTAACTCAAGAAAATGATCAGGAACGTAAAGTTTTTAATAGCTCTAATCCTACATTTAAAAAAACTAGAAGCTGAGTCAGAATAATTACATAAATCAAGAATTAATTAAAACAAGACTGCAAACAACCCAAGACATTGATCCGTCATCCTAGCCTCCCCTGAATTTCCTTAGAAATATATTTCGAGACTTCACAAATCTTTCCCATCATTTTTAGAGAATATATTCCTTATCTGACGGGAGTCCTATTTTGAATGCAATTACTGGATGAATAATACTAGGGGGATTCCCGAGGCTGTAGTGAGTAGCTTTCGATATACGCTGAGATGTTTTCCAAGTGTAACAAGCACAGATCATGGACTTGATAATATTCTTGAAGTTCAGGATTATTTTTCGCCGAGAGAGAAAAAGCAGATTTTAAATCAACTTGTGAGTTGTAACGGAGAAAATTCTGTCACGTTTGGAATAGTTAAAAATAAAAACGTTTGTTTCTTTTGAAATGACATAGCAAAAAGAGGATTAAAAATTTTTTATAACTGATTACACTTTGTTCAAATTGGTTTTGATTTTGAATCATTAACGTAAAATCTCTGATTGGTTTTTTTAAATGGAAATTATTTTTGTGTATTTCAACTAGTCCTATTTTTTTCTATAAGAAAAGAAGTTTCCTCCATAGTAATGCATCCGCCGGAAAGAATAATTTTAAATTAGCTTGTTAACTGCGAAATTGATTTTTAAACGCTATTTACGGGGTGCGTAATCAAAATCAAGCGATGTCGTGCCTACTCGTGGAACGCATTACAAATGATTGAGTCGTAAATTTTGTGGAAAAATCATAGTATAGCAACTAAAGGTTTCATTTGTATTAGATAAAAATTTAACAATTTATTGTTGAAAATTGTGTTGTAATTGAAAACTTCAAGAACTAAATATGAGCAGAGAATCAAATGTAAATATTGATGGTGTCACTGATATGAAATTGAGGAAATGCATTTCAATGAAATGTGTAGGTTTTGCAGTCTTATATGTAGACCAAAGTTAGCATAGACAATAGTTTTTTAAAACAAGAAAAAAGAAATTTAAATTCATAAATATCTCTAGTTCCCTCGAATCAAAAATTGTGAAGGACTTTCATAGTTTGCACATTTTATTTATCTTAACTAATAGATTCACTTTGTGAAAAGCAATATATTGTACGAAAATAACAACACCAACTGTAAGTAATCAGCAATCATTATTCAATGCAACAGTCAGCTATAATATTTCAAATTCCATTTTTTTTTTTTTCCTACGAATCCTTTTTGCTCATCTTACAAATATAGGATATAAAAGGCATTTGCGCTTGAGGAAATGAACAGAACCAGCTCCAAACAGAAAAGCGGAGGCAGTACTCAAGTAGAAATTCAAACATATATGATCCCATCAAAACAAATTACTACGGTGGCGAAGTAGACTACAATAGGCCGCTTTTGCGAGAATGAAAGAAAAATTTCATCTTTCTTCTAGTTCAGATCAAAAAGTACCAAAAATGAAAGTACCTCTTTGAGGTATGACCACTGATCTGTATCATTACTTTTGAAAGTAGGGCAACATTGGTAGAGCCATCAAAAGCGCGTTAGGAAAATTCAGCCTTTGCATCAAAATAAAGGTGTGGATGAGAATGGGAAAGAAATCTTCGGCCCACCTTTGGGCCATATCACAACATTTAAAATAGTGGACACACCCTGATGTCGACAGCGAGGCCGCACCCTCGGCCTTAGGGTCAAGACGACGTTGGCTATTTCATTACTGAACAGGAAGCATTCAAGTATCGATGTGTACAAGTAATGCTGTGGGGAGAATGAAAGCGTCGAAGATCTTTGTTTTCAAGGTTTGAAGGCTAACGACCAGCTGGTGGCCCAAAGAAGGGAGAAATTATTATCCTGCTGTTTCTGTTTTACCATCTTTAAATGAATTGATGTATCTATTCTCGCTATTAAGTCGTGAAATTGCTTTTACCCATTAACTCAGAAAGATTTTATCGACAGTATAGATCATTAAAGTTTACGTAACCTAAAAATTCAAGAATGAAAGATGATATTGCAAATATTTATTATTTTATACATGAATATTTTGGGCGAAAGCTGCATTCTTTATAAAACATTAATTATAGAATGTCACATTCATTACATGACCTCGATTTCTGAATCTTGGAATCTGTCGTTTCAAATTAAATGATGATTCTGTAAGAGAAATGAATTTTTCTGTTTTGATAACAGAATTAAAATTTTTCCTTTATCAGTTTTTGCGTTTCAGGATAGATGGCATCTTAGAAATCTAATTATTTTGTTTTGTGCGGAAACAAATGATTATTTTACAATTAAATCTCATTTTATCTGGGTATTTTTTTAACTCTTATTTGAATCTTTATTAAATAGATTAGTTTCCAGATAATTTGTTGTGAATGGAAAGGATGTTTCTACTTTCTTATGGAATTTAGATAAAAGCTCTCAATGAGAAAAATTCGCTTTTCTTATTACTTACTCCTATGCAAGGAGATAGTACAGTGATCATCAAAATTACTGATTAAGGGATTTTGATGAATTTCTCATTTTCTAGTCTGGAAGACTCATTTTTGGAATTATGTCTGATTATAAACTATCTCAAAAACGAAACGAACTGGATAATGAAAAGTCATCTTTACACCAAAATCAAAGGTGTAATGTACCTAATGCTCTTGCTCTGGTTTCGAGTTAAAATTGATTGGTGAGACAATTTTGAAAAAACGAAAGGAAAAAAACCCTGTGAATTTCAGAGCCATTTTTTCTTTTTAAAAGGAGTCAAATCTAAAATCCGTTTCTAATAATAAAACGTTAAAATGCGAGACGACGGTCTGATTCTCTTTTCTTTAATTTCAAATTTTAAGTTCGCATAAGACTTTTTTAAAGTAATTTTGTCATTTTCCCATTATTCTCAATAGATTGATGCAGTTGGAGGTTTTTTTATCAATTCAGCATTATATATAATATAAAGACACTGTTATGTGAATTAAAAACTTATTCGTATTTTGGAACTTAAATGTAAATAAAAAGGATGTCAAAAAAATTAAACTTTCCTCAATGATATCAAAAGTTTTGAAACTGCCATCAATATCACATCGACATTAGGGCAATTAATGTTCTTCAATTTTGAAAAACATGGTATTAATGGTGTATGCGTTATTTCCTTACAGTACGGTTCAATTTATGAAACGGTTTGCAATATATGTATTTCGGAAAAATTAAGGATAAGCATCAAAATTCCTATCAGATTAAATCAATACATTAAATTTCAACTCAATAACTATATCAGACACGGATCAACTCGGAGATCAAAATAAATACTTCTGAAGGGCAAACGTTATTTCTCCATCCATATCCACACGAAAGTTTGTAGAACTCGGAATGCTACTGTAGAAGTTTCTTAGCTTTCACTTTAAAATAGCAGCTCTCTTTCTAGATGAAGTATCATAAAGAGTATTTTCACCTAAACTGTGTGGACCATACTTTGAATTTAATTGATCAATAGGAAGACGTAAAATATATATATACTCGGTCTTCTTCATTGGGTGCAAAGCACGAAACGCATTATATTGAATTAGATATGTAATTAAATTGATGCTAATACCCTTAGTGTATTCAACTTATTCCTATAAATAAGAGATGTAAAAAGAAGAATGAATACATTTGGATGTGTACTAAAATTAAAATTGCATCGTTTATAGGTTCTCCCGGTTTTATGAAAAGTCTGGTAATCCTATGTAATATGCTAATTAGGATGTCTACCAACTGAATTAATCCAAAGAACGTTGGATTGAAAACTGTCTCGTATACATTTCAATGTTCTTTTCAGACAGAACCGTTTTTTTTTTAATTTTATTATCTTAGTGTTGTAATTTAATTTTATTCCAAATGTTGCTTTTAAATATTTTCATAACATTTAGGCTCTTAATGCTTTTATAGAAACAAAGCCTTAATTTGATATGCCGATTTTTAAAAATTTCTTTATGTAATAAATCTATTATATTATTTTATTTAGAAGTTGAAAATTTTTTGAAAAGAGATAACTTTCCCTCATTATAAACCTGATTATAACATAAACAATACAGTGTTATATAACTCAATATAGCTTATTTGAATGAAATATGATGATTATTTCCTTGAACATATGGCAAAGTTAAAGCTTGAAAAATCTGTCTAATATCTGGGACATTCGAACTAAATTATTCACTAATTTTTAAATTGTCACAAACATTGTTAAAAGTCATTGAAGTGAACTCAAAGTAAGGGGGGGGGGAATAACTGTTTCCAAATGATAAGTCTTTCTGAATAAAATATTATTGCAATATCACGGATATTTGTAAAAGTACTTTGATCACGATTTTTTATATATGCAATCGTCTTAGAAGAGGCATTCGAATTCTGGAAAATCGATAAAATCCCAAACCATAAATTGAAAGAGGGATTTTAGAGTAATAGAAATGAATGAATAATTGAGTGAACCAAATAAATTCTCTTTGATTCTTGAACTTCAGGCATCAGCCAATCACAATTAAATACTCAATTTTAATTTGCTAATGAAAGCGACAAATTAAATTTGTAAAAGTAATCTCTCAGTCTGGCTGAAGATTCCACCGAAAAGCTCTGAAAATCCTAATTATAATTTTTTTTTTTACCACCAAGTAAGCTAAGAGTTACGAGCTAAGTAGTTTGTACAATGAATTTAATTATTTATGATATTAATTTTATGGTGATTATAAATTCCATTTCTTTCCCAAATTCATGCCCCACTACCTATGACATTACTTGAGAATAAACGGAATTTATCCCAAAAAACGTTTTTATATTATTAATATTTATTTATTTATGCATTTCGCTTATGAAATACACCCCGGAAGTCGTAACATCAGCTGAAAATTCACATTGCGCTAGATAATTTCTGAAGGATTTAAGATTTTAAAACATTCAATCTATAATTTTTATCTTCTAATTTCCTTTTCCTTGATAACAGTGGGCTATAAAATGATCGTTAGCAATTGATATAAAATTGTGGATTATGCCATACATTTCTATGAATATTTCCTAATTTTATAAGGTAAAATATGATGGCAAACAATACTCAGCCTTTATTTCAAAGGCACAGAATATTCAGCCAAGTAAAATATCAGAAAAATTAAAGCTCAGAAAATAGAGTACTTATCAGACTGACCTACGCATTCGTCAATCGAAATCGCTTCTCGAACATATTTGTAGGGGTAGGGGTAGGGGTACGAGAGAGAGAAAGAAAAAACTGCTTAAAAGAATCTTCGAAACCTTTAGGGACTTGAGTTTTATTGACGCAGATTGATAAATTCTCAATCTCTCTGCTGGAGAGCTTAATAAGTTGTAAATTAGCAATAATGCTTGGGATTACGAAGTGGTACGACCTTCATTCAGTTTTGTAAAATCAATTTCTGGAAGATAGTTTTCGTTGAAAACAATTGCGTCTTCAAGATTATGGATTTAACACTAGAAAGACGGAAACTTAAAGTTTTACCTATATTGCCCCAAAGCAGTCAAAATGACTGCATTGGGAAAGAATAACTAATGTGTAAAGAAATTTGTTTAATTTTTAATATTTCTTATACTATTTATAGTCATGTAGCAAGTTATTAGTAAGTATTAACAATAAAAATATTTACTTCATCTGGAATAAAAAATAAGTTATTCATTATTTGTACATTTTAAGCAAATGTAAGTTGAAATCTTTTTATGTGTACATCTTCCGCAAGCATACTTTTGATATTTTTTACATATATTAATTTTTTTTGTTGCAAAATCATTTGATTATTTAAAATTTTCCAAGTAGACAAAATGACTGCTTTTAGGCAATACAGGTATAACATATATATATATACCGGAAATGAAAGAGGGGGGGGGGCAATTACAATGATTAATAAACGGATTTATTTTTTGTACAAAAAGTCACAAAATTCTAAGAAGCTGTGTCATTATATACACAATTGTTTTTCTAGACCGTTTCAATTAATATTCGCCATGTATGTTTGCTTTATGCATATTAAATGTTTCTGTGGGTCAAAGTTCTTCGCTTTGGAGTGGAGAGCAAGTGTGACGACTGGATTGTTGGTTCATGTGTTTTCCTCCTCTTTTCATGACTGTTCAGATTTACATGTCCGCCTTAAAATAACTCCATTATCACTCCAATAAAGCTCCAATTGCTAAAAATAAATTAAATTGAACTCTGTATGAACATTTTTGTATTCTTATTTCAATTTCTGAACTGTTTTTTTTTATACTACATAATCTGCTCTATTTAATGCATCACAAATACGCTTGAAATTAAGTGCAAAAAGTTTTTGAAAAGAAGAGAAATCCGAATATGATAAACCAGTCAGGAACTCAGGGCATAGGGTGTAATGGCATGGGCATGATTAATTTCCGTGAAGTGACGTTTCTTCACTTTAAAGTGAGCGTGCAATATAACAGGTTCTCTGGAGTACAAACATAAGACTGCGACTTATCAGAAAATGCAATCGCATAATACGCATTTTATTTATTTTTCTATTAAGAATATCTTTCATCAACTGATTAGAAGAGCTCGTAAAGGGTTTTAACTACAAACCCATGGGAGGAAGCATCTGCTATTGGGATTAGAAGTGAGTTAAAAACCCACACTAATACATTTTCAAGGAAAGCAAGAGAAAGCGAGGGAAACGTGACATTTGGTTAATTTAGACGCCAATGCAACAAGCAGCCTCTACCCACGTACTGAACAGCAACTCGCCATCATGACTTCTCCGTTGTTTTGAATCGAGATTTAACTTGTAGATATCAAGTATTTAATACTTCCGGACAGAGTAAAATTGGCTGGCATTTTCGACCTCGGCCGGAACACACAGCAGGAAATAATAAATCGCGATTGAAAATTTTGTTGAAATATTTAAATATCGATATGTTCGACCTTATTGGTGAGTTAAGTAGAGAGCGTTTCCCATCTGGTTTGCGAAAATTACAATCGGCAGTATATCTTCTGTCTGGTATTCGGGGAAGATTCATGATACATCCGATGTTGGAAATAAAACTACTTTCTTTAAGAGAAATACAGACATCGTATGACGGAGACTGCTCTTCCATAACTTTGCGAAATAACAGCACTGACGCGCATGGAATGTCATGTAAACACTAATTGGAATTAATATTTGCTTTCTGTAGTTAATGGTGACATAATTTTAGAAAAAATAAGACTATAAAATATGAAACAGAATAAGAAATTTTTCGATGCTCATCTCAATGAAAAAGATATTACAGCTCCTAATAATTTCGAAATAAAGTTGAGTCTTATTACTGCGGAAGTCAAAATAAATGAAATAAAATTTTATTATGGAACTAAACTTTCATGCCTGATTATAAGAATATATATAATATATAACAAAGGAATGATTGTTGGAGGAGGTAAAATTTTTAATCACTTACTTAAAATTTGAGCTGTCAATATAAAATTTAATAAAAAGTAGGAAAAATACCTAAACTATAAGCCTCAACCATTTTCAAATATCGCAAATATAACGCATTATTTTTACCCATTTCTTTAATATTATGTTTTTTGTTTTTTTTAATTCATGTTTGAGTACCGAGTTCGTTTAATTTGTCAAAATTTATATTAAATTAATTTTTATTTATTATTAACTGTATTTTATTTATAACGGGAATGTGTGCTTGAAATCGTTTCTAAATATGGATTTTTTTAAAAATATGATTAGGTGTCATAAACAGAACAAGTATTAACAATCTTGCACTTCACGATATGTTGAGGATTAGAGAATCTGTCTCTAGGTCACCGTTATCTTGTATTTGAACATTCTACAGTTATCTATATTCTATCGGCACAATGTTTGCGATGAACCTGCATATCCAACATATTTGTTTATGATTATGCTTTATATATCATGTCACTGTATGTTCCTTTTTTCGAGTGTGCGAATCCGATTTCTTTAACTCAGGTTTTCATCAATCAGGTGGAAAAACTATTAGCGTATAAAATGTTTTTTTAATCAAAACACTATTACTTTATTGTTAAGATTTTAATTATTGCTATACATATTAAAATGGAAAAAAAAGTATTGAATTTCATGCGTTCACAACTATCGTGGGTTTTTTTTGTCTGATCCTGATTTTAATGTTAACCCTTTGCACTCGAAGTTTTTTTTTTCAATCGTATTACTAGCAACTCGAAGCGATTTTAGTGAAAAGATCATATTCACTTGTAAGTTTGCTATACGCATTAAAAGAAAAGTCATCGTTGTATGTTATTTTTAAAAAATTCTTTATGAATACAAATGTTATGATATATATATAAAAAAAATTACAAAATTATTACATTTTGTAATCGTCCAAACTGTGATGCGAAACATCCTATAACTAGTTTTTACGATTTATTTTTGTTCTTATGTTAAAAACTGAAAATTATTTGCATTGTCTCCGTAGCGAAGCCCTCGAGTTCGAAGACCAATTTTAAATGGCTCCGCTCCGGAGCCCTCGAGTGCAAAGGGTTAAACATGTTCAAAGTGGTTCATACTGAATGAAAATCAAACTCGATATCTATCTCCTTTCATTAAATATTTCTAATTTTTTTTCCGGCCCGATACTGAATTTTTATGTAACACGAATGATACTTTGACTTTAGATAAATTTCAAGAATGGTCTCATGACGTTTGCTTGATTTTTCATAAATAAGAATAAATATTAGAAAAAAAAATTTTAAATAAAAATCTATTTAAAAAATTTATTTTAATGAAGTTTGAAAATGTTAAAAATTTTTATCTACAATTTTATATGCCTAAACTTTAAAAACGCATTTTTAAAACCTTAATTTCATCATCAATAACGTCGGATTCTTTGCTGAAACATTTATTCCCTTCAACCATCGACTATTTTCCCAACTTCGTAAATGAAAGGTGAATTATGAGATGTGAAGCTTCCTCTCTCATTAGTCGAATGCTTCTACAAACTCACGTTGTTTCGATTACAATTAATCACGTTTCGAGGGTGAGTGGAAATAATACAGAGTGAGGGGGGGGGAAACGTACCCGAAAGTTCATGATTTCTGCGTGATATTAAAGAAGCACGAATAGAGAAGCTGGTCAGTTTCAGAAAATTGCCCTTCAGATAGAAATGATGAAGTTCAGATAAATATCATCACTTCTCAAATTACATACTAGTCATGAGTTTGCTTTTTCATAAAGAACGCTGCATTATCATTATTATTTTGTCAAAGTGGATGTTTGATGTTTTGTTGCTTTGAAATGTTAGATATTTCAACAACATGTTGAGGATGTAATATAACATTTTATTACCCTAACATTTCTTTTATTCAGTAATAAAAATGCACTGAATATGCGTAATATTCTAGTTGAAGATAAGTATCAAAGAGCCCTTTTCTCGGGAACATCCTTCTGTGCTTCGACAAAACTTATGCAGCTACCATAGATCTTTCTTTACTTCTACACAAATCCATAGTTAATTTATTTAGCCTTGGGGTTTGTAAATTAACTATAAATTAAGGTTAATTATTTAACCTTGATTTATTTATATTGTATACAATATATTGGATATTGTGAATTCTTTGGTAATGCACATTTCCGTCGAAATCAATATGATAAATTTGAAGTAAATAACAAAGAATAATTTTTAGAGGTTCCAGTATAATTTACACAACAAATATACTAAATATTTTTTGATAATATGTCAGGTGTTTCATACAAGATGTTGATCGTATATTAATGAGGAACATTAAAATATTTTGTTAAGGAAAATTTAAGTACATTTATTAATAGAATATAATTTTTTTATATCACATTTTTTGCTGTCAGCCACCGGTAACTGACATAGCGCTTAATGAATAAATATCTTTTGTTTCTCTGAATAGATGCATTGTTAGGGTCTTGCAAAAGAGGATGTAAGAGGGGTTTTGTGTCAAGGGTCGAAATGGCACCACGAATAGGCTAGATGCGTTTTACTTATTCAAATTTTTAAGCACTTTAAATTATCTAACTCATTTTATTTTTAAATAATTACCTGAAAAAGAAAAATGGCAAATTTGCGGAGGCACAATAAAAAGTTTATTTGGGGATAACATAATAATTCTAAAGTAATAATGGTAATTTCTACAATGACTTTCCTCGGGATTTCTTTTTATTGATCTGCTACTGGAGAGTTTTTCTTTGAAAATAAATAAATTAAATTCAACCAATTTTAAAGCATTTAAAAATTTTTTATTGAATCAGTGAAGTGATCAATCATTTAAAAGCATGAGCCTTATTATATAACCGTTCAGGCTCTGATCTGAGAGATAAAAGAAAGTTTAACCCTATCCTTACTTGCAGTACTTAAAAATGTATCCTATATCTTCTTAATATGACTATTTTTTAATGGTATCCGAAAAAACGCGGTGAATGTAGCCCAGATAACAAGGAGTTAATAACATTTTATATATTTTATAAATACTTAGTTATCAATTAAATTAAGAAATTTCGATTAATTGAAAAAAAATTGGATTCCCTGAATTATTCTGCAAAAAAACTTAACTACTGGTGCAAAAATAAAGTTAAAACTTGAGAGCAACTTACAAGAGAAAACTAAAGACTTAAAGCCGTTTCTCCTCCCAGCTGTCATTTAAAATGTTTCACCTTCAGTCATTCTCTTTCTTCTAATTAACTGAGAGATCAACAAATTTTCTTTTAATTCACTTACATATAATCAGAAGTAACAAAAATTAGGCATTTTACAGAGTAATTTAAAGTTTCGGGTGTAACAAAAATGTTTTTTTTTTTTTTAAATATGAAAATATACAATTGGAAATGTCATCATTATGTGATACCTTAGAACATTTTGGACTAGAAATTTCGTGAATAAATGGCGCCATGTGTAATCAAATGGCTGGTGGGGTACTAAAATCTTTGATGGCATATGCTTTCATCCGATTCATTGATCTGTTATCAGACATTTCGACGAAAATCATTTAAAGAGCTTTTTGGAAATTTAACCTGATTGGAAGAGATTTTAATTAATATAAATGCTTAATGGCTCATGCATTAAGACTCATTAAAATTTCTTAACAGTTAATGATATGTTTTGAATCCCAATGCTTGTCTTGTAGCACTGGAGAAGGTTTTAAATATCCAATGCTGTAGATTAATTTCGTAATTTAAGCTACTTCATTCAAGTTCTAATGAACGAATAACTTTCCCATTTTTCAATGAATTTACTGCATCGTGTTAGCAGGATTGAAATCTTTATAGTCATCATATATAGCAAGAGTTCTTAAATAATGAGTAGTGAAATATTTAATTCTCTGCTTTTGATTTCTTACTAATAATAAATAAAATTTGTTTAAAAAAATCACAATACTTTAAAATATTTTAAAATAGCTTCTTTAATGGGCTTTAATATGTCTTTAATATGCCAAGTCATTTTGATACATTTTTCAGTACGTCAAGATGACTTGGGGTAGTGATAATTTATTTTCCTGCCAGAAGTGAGAAAACTTATGAGGCTTTAAATCTATTAGAAGACATTTTTTCAATCACATAAATACGAAAGAAATGGAAAATTTTATCCCGGATGTTATCGAATATTTTTCGATTTACCATGATGATTAAAAAAGGCTTTCTTTAAAGCGCAAGCATAAAAAATTGTCGAAGTTTTACGAAATATTTTCATGATTTTTAAAATCGTCCATCAGGACATAGTATTTGACTTTTTATTCACATGATAAACAAATTTGATTTATGTAAGATGAGAATTTCATCTTCGCCTGTTTTCCGAAATGAGATGTATAACTGAGCAGACAATGTATATTAAAATTTGATTCCACTATGCAATTTTCGATACAAAATTGCAAAAGTATAAAGTATTGCAGAAAGCCTTTAACGAAAATTATTTATTAAAGGAAGATAATTTAAATGATTTAAAATGCTTAAAGAGAATAGGATTCGTAGAGAAAGTAAGAAGGGAGGATTCGTCATAAATGATTCCTGATCTTGAAGACCATTTATTTCGTCTGAACATCAACATGTTTGTTGATCAATTCATTAAAGTGTTGTAGTGGCACTTGTTTAACAATGGAAGCATTGCTTAAGTTTCAATACTGGAAA
The DNA here is from genome assembly GCA_026543055.1 of Argiope trifasciata. NCBI lineage: Eukaryota > Metazoa > Arthropoda > Arachnida > Araneae > Araneidae > Argiope > Argiope trifasciata. The sequence goes on along the minus strand of JAPMOQ010066939.1, from coordinate 1,382,786 downwards.
CGCCAGCCTGAATTACGATGAGATAATTCACGGGTTTACACCAATCTTAAGTGCCCTTTTCAATGTCATTGTTATTATGTATGGAATGTTAACAGAAATTCAAAAAACGTAGTATATACAAGCCTTGTATTTGCCAGCCATAACACCTTGCGACTTTTCGTTTCCCACAGCTAGATTGCTACTTCATGTTCAATATTTTGATGACATCGATGAAATGAAATAATCATCCAACCCTGAAAACGCATCACAAAAATTATTTTAAAGCATGTTTTGGGGGACTATGAAATTATCAATAGAAGTGTATTACAGTTTTATTTTGAAGGGAATGCATAAATACGAGGGGTGATTCCAAAAAAAAGTTTACAAGGCAAACTAAAAATGCTTTATTAACAATAGACACGTGATACAAATGGTAATTAAAGCACATCTGTGGTGATCATTTCTCTACATAATCACCAAATATATTAAGGTATTTATCATACTGCTGGACCAATTTGTTTAACCAGTCTTGATAATAATCGGGTCTCTGGCTACTGAGTCAGTTCTGAGGCACGTTTTTGAACATTTCCATCTATTATGAGCCTTTCTTGAGATAAGTGTTTCTTTAATGCAGGGAAAAGGAAATGCTCACTTTAAACCAAATCAAGACTGCGTTGAGGAGGGTGACTGCCGATCTCCCACATAAACGTTTCCAGCAGTCACTCTGCCCGCTTCAAAAGAACGACACCACTTCATCTCCTATTTTCTACACTATTTCTTAACGATTCGTCTGTGAATGTTGGATGGGGATACATTCATGGCCCATAGAAACCGTACCACGGCTTGCACCTCTGTGCTAGACCACTTCTCTAGAGATCTTGCCATAACTGTCGCAGTTTCAAGTCTCAGTACTAACACGATCCGCTCAAACGACCGGTCTAACACTATATGGTTAAAGATTTTCTCATCCACAATCTCTACTTTCCAAATACTGCTGCTTGTAAACTTTTTTTGGATTACCATTCATATTTTAAATAAATTAACACCTTTTTGTTTCATGATAGCATTTAAGATATTTTTTTATCACAATAGTGTATCCTCGTAATGACCTTATGCTTTTATAAGCATTATTATTATTTCTTCCATTTTTGGTGCATTTAGTACTCCCGAATGTTATGAATCGTCACTAAACGATTTTTTGGAGCAAGGTAAAATTTTGGCTTATATTGTTATTATTTAACTCTCTTTCTTTTGTTATTCGTCAAAATAAAAGATTATTTCATTAGATTTTAAAAAAGTAGACAAATAGCCAGTGGAATGAAAAATATTTAAGATTTTATGAAAGAGTTGAGCATCTGTATATTTGAGAGTATGTGAACTCAATGGTTCGACAGCGTAATGACTTGAATTAAATTTAGTTCATGATATTCATGACATTGTAGTAAATTCATATCAAAGTTCTGTTCCAATCCGAAGATGTGCAAAATATGGATTGATTCTTTCATATAAAGCTCTGCAGCACAAAAAGCCGCCATTTTGTGGCGCCTTATGAGAAAGTAGAAAGGAGAATAACTCCCTCTGGTTTTTTCTAAATTTATATATAGTTAGTTTTAAGTTTCGATTTTGAAGTTCCTTCATTGGTAAGCCTTTCACTGAATCAAAAGTTTTCCCCTGGCTTTCGCTTCTATGAAGTTGGGACTTCTTTTCTTAAATGCTGCTCGTTAAGAAAATGTTTCGAAAATCCGCCTTCGTTAATTATTGCGCTGTTTTCAAAAGGAGATATTTCTGTCAGCCGTTCTTCTCATTTGCACACTTTCTTTGAAACAGGAAGCATGCCCGCTGTGAAATTAAATTGGTTCATTTAGTGTATATTATTTTCCCTCAAAAGTGAAATAAGAATGATGAATTTTTAATGAAGCTTTCAGACAGTGTTTGCAAAACTCTTTCCTTAGAAAGCTTTTTTCAAAAAAGTTATCAGTATAAAAAACAAGGACACTATCAGAGTTTTTACAACCATTTTTTTTAATTACATCATCTTTTAAGCGCTGCGATGTTTTTCTACTGTTTTTACTACTGTCATTTATTTTTCAAGAAATTTCCTTTCTCAGCTGTAAACAAATTAATAATAAAAAATTAATAATTATTGTTGTAAAAAAAATCCTGTTTTAAGCTTTTAAGTTTAAATTAATTGTTTCCAGTCGAGAATATTTTAACTAACTTCATTAATGAAATATTTAAAAATCGTGGAGCTGAAGTATTCTAACTTCGCTTCAGATCTAGATATGCATAATAAATTACTATTAGGTAAGCAGTCACTCAAATACCAAATTAGAGCTTCAAAAATATCCCATATTCCAATAGAGCACTACATTAGAAATTTTTTAGCATTTTATTACTTGAAAGTTTAAGTTTTGATGTCTAAATCGATTTTATGATGATTTAAAAAAATTTCTTTGAGTTTAATTTCGCTAAGCTTTAAGTTGGGTTTCAACTTTTTATCTGACTGAAGAATATAGGGGTATAGATGCCATTCTTTTAGAGTACTATGCAGACAAAATATGCTTTTGACACTTTTTAAAATCGGATATTATGAAAAAATGACCATATATGTCGCCATTTACTCAGGCTAAGCCCCTGATATCGATTTAGGGGAATTTGACTGTTGTACTTAGAAATACCAAATTAAGTACAAATATATTTAGGAATAAGGAATGTACAAATGTAAGGGGTGGATTTTTTGTCAACATTTTAATTGTAATTTTAATTGCAAATTAAATATATTTTTCCAATAACTTTATAAAATATTAGCGGATAAAAAAAGTTTTTACAGCCATTTAAAGAATTCTTTTCGATAATAGAAATTCGGTAATTGCACAACTTTAGAAAAAAGTTATAAAAATAAACTAATGTAATAATACTCTTCACTATTGTAAAGAAATCAAACTTTTTCATTGTTACATCAGTTTTTAAATCGTCTATTACCAACATATTCCATTTCATTTTTCATCATTATTTCATATACTTTTTATCTGTCAAGATTTTCAGTTTGCATTTAAGTGTAAAAAGATTGTATTTTCATAGCTTATAAATGCTAGATTTTTAGATGCGACATTTTAAGTATTTCTATTTCTATGTTTAAGTTAAGTGATGTGTTTCAAGCAATGTTAAATAAATATATTTTCATATATTTTGACAGCTTCCTAAATTTATTTAGATAAGCTGCCATAAAGTTATTTATATATTTAATTGGGGTTTTAACTGAAGAATTATAGTTTTCTCTAAACATTTACTTAGCTATTAACCCTTCTTTGCATGATGGAAATTTCCTTCATAACCTTTAGTGAACAAAAAATTGTACTCAAAACAGGTATAGTGTAAATTAGTTGTTTCTAACAATTTTTTTCATGACTATTGCGTAAGGAACGTAGCTGTAAAAAAAAATCAAATGTCGAAATCATTACTGTTGGTTTGAATTTGTCATTCCGCTATTTGTTGTAGGAAGGAACATGCGATTTCTTGAATATTATATCTAATCTGAGATTTTTTTGGTAATGAAAGCTATAATGAGAAAAGAGGAATATTGAAGATTTTATATTGAGTTTAACATGTAAATTTGGATGATGATGGATATTTTAATTGCATTGTTTTTCAATTTTTATTTATTTATAGAAGGATGTAAATTAGAAAAAAGTTAAAGAATGTACAATGTTCATATTTTAACATGAATTTTGTTCATTTCACTATGGTACGCTTAAAAAACATTAAGCCTATCCAAAGAACAATTTACAAATCATGTACGTACTGTGCGGCCATAATCAGGAACTGTGGCAACAATTGAGGTTCGTTACATGCTGAAAGAACAATGACCAACGAGCAGAACGCTGCTCTTTTCCTATCACAACTTGTATTTTGCCCACGACACTTAAGAGGATCATAACAGACGCTGCTTCTAAAGCATTTCCTTCCATAATTAATTACGATAATGAAAACTAGGCCGGATAGTCACGAACTGGATATTCGGGAAAGTACTATATCTGCAAAAAAAAAGGATAATCGAATGCATTCAATGGACTGAACTTCATTGATTGAAGAGTATTTAAAATAACTCAAAAGAAACTGTGAATTATCAACGATTGTTAACTTAGAGGCTGAAATTTTGGACATTTTGCTAAAATGGAAAAAATAGAATGAATAGTAGGACACTGACATTTAATTAAAATATTAAATTATACTTTTTTCAATTTCATAGCAACTTCAGAAATTTCTTGCTTTAGACCATTACACCATTAGATTTTCAAGATCTTTTTAACCCCTTAAACTTTACTTCAGTAAATCTTAGTATAGTTTTCAAACAAGTAAATTGTCTCTTAAAGAGAGAAACTATACCTGGAAGTAGTAAATTTAAAGATTAAATCCCTATGTAGATAATAATTCTTTATCAAGTGTAGAAGGAAGGTTGGATAATGTTGCTCTCCATTTGGTCAAATGCATCCTATTATCTTTCTTAAGAACAGCAAATTAACTAAAACAATTTTCGAATATTTACAAAAGAAAAGTTCTTTCTATACATTGGCACTAAACCTTGATCTGTTTTAGTTTTAAAGGGAGAAATATTTACTCTTTAGAAAGATATCTTTATTAAAAATAGCTCTCTGAAGCATGTATATTCAGTAGGATCTTGTTTCCAGATGATTGCTATTTCTTTTTTTTTTTTCAATCTATTTCTCGTTTTAGCGAATTTCTGCTAATTTTTCAAACCTTTATTTAATATCACTTTTCCCTACTCTATATGATAATGAGATTTTGGATGAGTTTCATCACTGGCTTCCTGATGATGTTTTAAAATTTTGTATCCTTGTGTGCCTCGATGACAATACACTATATTATTGTTTTAAAAACAATTTATTTAATCAATCAATCAATTTTATTAAATTTAATTCTATTCAGCTGGTACCACTTTTTAGTGAATTTCATAAAAATTCATTTCAACATTTCATAATATTATATAGATAGAATAAATAAATTCAAGAGTAAAAGTAAAAAGCATTGAACTAAAGATTTCTGCCTATTAGCGCGGTGATAAAGTTGTTTTTTTAAAAAATTTTTTGCAAAGTTTCTTTTCAAAATCGATCTTGTGAAGTTTCGAATGAAAAACACTGAAACAAAACTTAAAAAGCAGGGAGAATCAATGGTTGGGTTTATTATGCTTCGTTTTTGCGTTACGCTTGCTTAACAGCCTAATTTTTTTAGCTCTAAAATGAGCCTTCTTTTACTTTCATGCATTGTTTCCTTCTATCCTTATTAAACAACGTTTTCAACTGTAGAAACCTTATCAAATTTTGTTTTCTCAAGTATGGTCCACAAATAGGGCTACTGAACCATGGTACAAAAGATAATTCAATTGTGGATTTCCCACTCTCTTGCTTTCCGCAAGAGTGCAGATTTTCAAATCTTGATTCAACTCAAGCTCATCATGCATATCATCCTTCATGTACAATCTGCTGTCTACATCAAAATGCAATATTAATTTTACAAATGCAATGAATGAAGGAAATTTTGAAACCAGTAAAAATATAAATAAAGGGTGTCCTAAAGAAAGTGGAACAAGTATTTATTTTCTAAATTATTGCGACTAGACACATGCAAAGTTTCATCGCATTTGGTACCCAAATGAATAAATAAAATATTTTTTGTTTTTGAAGGGGGTAGAGACTAAAAATTTATAAAATTAATATTTTACGCTGTCCCAATCAAGAAGAAAAAATGAAAGTATGTGGATTTTACCGTCGCTTGTGAATATGAAGAGATATTCCTGTTGCCCAAGATAATCATATTACAAAAATAGTCTTTAAATTATCTTAGGATTCAAACAATTACCTTATTTATAAAATTAATTCTATTTCTATAGAGTTTTTCCCGTAAATTTAATATTTTTGTTTCAATTTAGTACGTTATATTAAACAAGACTTTTAAAGGCTTTGATGGAATTTACTCATCCATCAAAACATTCTATCACATGTTTTTGTCAGTAATTGGATTTTCACTTCCGCTTTTATTTCATAATATATACACATTTTAATCTGTAGGAAGCTGATACAACTGAATTTGCTTTTCAGTTGTATCAGGTAACAAAGGGAAATCTTTTTTTAAAAAATAAAATGCTAACCATAAATCCTCTAACAACCTAAAAAATGTAATCTGAGCGAACAAACTAGTCGCCAAAGATGGCTCATAATTTATAACTTATTTTCTTTAAATGCGCATCACTTTTATTTCGAATTAATATCAATTGTATTATTTTATCATTAAGTTCCTCTAGTGCTGTAATTGATCACAGAATTAGATCGTCTTCTAAGGATTTAAGTTTTTCTTTTTGGGGTGCGGATGGGTAAGAAATTATAATTAGATCATTTTGAAAAATTGTTCTGTGACTGTTTTTGCAAAAATGCTTTATTTTTAAGAAAGATATTTTACAAAAACTTAATCTCGAAGCTTATTAAAATTGGAGCGTTTCATTGGAAGGAATTAAAATAATTTTAATATGTGAAAATCAACTGGGCTTTCAAAGCATCAAACTGCTCTACAGGAAGAAAAGTATATATTTTCTCTGTTTGTCTAAAGTCATTACTTTTTGATGAGCATACGTGAAAAATGTGTAGAATGCCTCATATTTTTATAACGAAAAGTATTGAAGTCAATAACTATATTAATTTTTAAAATATAAATAAAAGTTTAACATTTTATTTTAACTTTAGAAGGAAAAAACATTTGCCCATAATTTTTATCTAAAAAAAATTAACCTAAACTAATAAAATTTCGTTTCTGCGAAAAACATTTGTTCATTAATATTGTAATAAAATGAATGTTGCTACCGGACATTTTTAATCTCATTCTTATTTTTATATTATAAACGACCACTTATGAAATTTTTAATTCAAAAATTTTTAAGAATATGTTCATTGGCTCCTTTTTTTTCCCGCGGCTGTGTCTTAAACATAAAATTTAAATGACCATTAATTTTATGTCAGTATAGGTTGTAATCTGAACACGAAAAAATTATGCTAAACAAACAGTGTATATGAATAATATAGTATAATGTCTCAATATAGGCTGTCATCGTGCAGCAACAAACTGTTGAACTTCTCAAGCAATATTTTCTGCTAATGAGTAGAAAATGTTTATTGACTACCATTTAGTTATTGCTTATGAATGTAGCTAAAATTATTTTTCTACATAAAAAGTAAAATTTTTGATGAATTTATATATTTAACAACTTTCAGAATTTTTGGATTTCCTTTGCATTCCATTTTGTGCTGCATAATTCAGTACGTAAAACTGCGAACATAGACAGTACAGATTACAGCGCGCTTAAACTATCGCCTCCTATAGGAGAAATCACAAACATATCACCATAGATCACCAATCCGACATACATGATGTTAATTATTATTATATCTCTTTCAAGTTATATCACCACATCATGGATAAAGAAGTGTGGAAACATGAAAATGTTTACTTTGAAATTATTTAACAAGCAATATAACTGTGCTTAGGGCGAAAAAAACTTCAGTGAGTAGTGCAAAATTTTTAATGTTTAAATTGTAGCAATAACGACATTTGATGATTTTTAAGAAGTCTGGAAAGGAGAAATTGAAATGTGATGTTTTATTACTCTAGAAAAAGTATTTCTCCTGAAGAAAAAGTTCGATTTGGAATCTAGTAAATAAAAATGATTTTTCTTTGTTTGTCATATTTTATTCCCTGCTGTACCGTTCATTTGATTGTTATAAAAATTTGCCAACTTATTGTTTGTACTTCTATGAAGATTAAAAATATAGCACAATTGTTAACCTTTATTTTGAACTCAATAAAATTTACATCTTTTGACATGTTTCTATGATTCAACATTATCACTATTGATAGGTCCGAAGAGAGCTACGAATATTGAGTCTATTTCAAAAAGATCGTTATATCAACAACACCAAAGCAGCAAGTTTTCCAATTCACAGTAAGCGTCCCAGTGTTGTTCATCTCTGTTTTCATCTTGAAAATGGAAAGAGTCTATTTCATGATAAATACTACGTGAAAATGATTGCTGTTGAATCAGTGCACGCAAGATTTTTCTTTCAAAACATTATTGTACTTAGATGTTCCAAAGAACTATACTTAGAATGCTACAACTAAGAAATTCCAACAATGTAAGCAAAACATGCATTCTGAAGACTATCAAAATCTGTATTCATCGGACACATTGCATTTATATAGTACATCTATAATGCCGAGTGTTACTATTTGAAAATGCTGTTGGATAATGTCAAAGGTCCTACGTCATTTCCACATTTGAGAACAGTCAGTGGCGTAGAATGACAGACGTACAGAAAAGCTTGCCAAAAGTTTCATTTTCTCGAAAACGACAAAAACTGGGAAATATCATTGACCGATGCATGCGCCAGCTGTTTGCGGCATCAATGTGCCTGGTACCAGCTAGTAGTATATAAAATAAACGGTGCCAAAGTTAAATTGTATATTGATTATGAAAAGAGCTCAGATTCTACTCTTTGAAGTTTGATGTGACCAATAATAAAATTCTACCTGCAAAGTGGAAAGGTGAAATTATTAATAAATGGCAAGATACAGTGCAAAATTACTCAAAAGAAAACAGGAGAAGACAAGTATGTCAACGGCAACGGTTTTCAACCCTATAAACATTGACACATTTTTTTTAACTTCAAAGACGGCATTTGTGTTTGTCTTTTCCCACTTGGTTCCATTTCGTCACTATTCGAATTCTAAAAACGATATGATTCAAGGTTCTGAGCCAAATTGTGTTACAGATCACTTGGCTTGCAATCATAATTTTCCTCCACCCCAACCCCCTCAAAAAAATTGTTTTCCCTTACTGCTCATAAATGGTGAAAATTAAAATTGAATAAATGTTGCGTAATATAGGATACCTGTAACTAAAATCAATCTGAATATTTAAATTTTTTAGGCGTATAATAGACAAAGTGATCCAGGACCCAAAGTTTATTTCTTTCTAGCATCGAAATTATTAGATTTGGACTTGTTAAATTCAATGACTTTTACTCACAAAAAAAGTTAATTTATTGTCTATATAGTTTTTATTAATCAATTTTTATATAATATTACTCAACATTAAAAAAACTTGAATTATTTGGTTAAAATCTGTTAATTATTTTTATTTCATTTATTGAATGCCTAATTAGATTATTTAATATAATTAACTGTATATTGATATATTATTGCCTGTCTTAATGTATGCAATAATATATCCTAATATTTCCATTGAACTGCAATAAAAATGTATTCTTAGCAAAGTTTTTTTTTTAATTGTTTCTGATCTATTTAAAATCTAATTTTGTACATATTTTGTTTGAAAGGTAAAATTAAATACGACATTCTTAATCATACATCGAAAAAAAAATTGAATCTTGTTTCATTTTGAAATTCGTTATGCTACTCTCTGTATAAAAGATCGTTGTACTTCTTAAGAAACTTATGCATCTCATTTCAAAGGACTTCTAGGGGATTTGTGCTCCAAACTGTAAAACTTTGAGCCATCAAAAATATCATTTAAGATAGGCTCTGATAAAAACAAACGATTGAAAATGTAAAATGCGACTTTTATTCCATCTTTATTTAAATATACGGTCCCCTTACACAAGTGACAAAAATGTCTATATATTTGGAAAATACCGTGTGAATGTTTATTTATACCCTTAATATTCATCCTATGTTTTGTTTTGTCATTTCAAGAGGAGATATACAATCTCCATTCTTGCAGAAATCTGGTAGCAAAGTAAGTGATCATGCCAAATGATAAATAAAAACATTGAATGTGAACATTTCAAATTCATGTTTTTTTGTGATGAGAGAGGGTTGATTTTGAGTTCTTAACGTAAAAAGGGAAGGCAACACATTATAATTATTAGACATTAGACTTACACATTTTTTTAATATCTATTTAAACCTATAACTATGCGAGTGCTTACATTTTTTACTTGTGTCATCTCTAATAAAAGCAATGAGTAACCCCAAAATTGCGGGCAGTTTACAACAAAAATCCGCAGTGCCAACAGAGGAGTTTTTAAATAAAAACATTATAGGAATCAAATACCAGATAAGTTTCAATAAAATGATTTAAGATTACGTATGAATTTATCAGAAATAAAATTAACTTTTGATTTAAGATGAGAGAATTTCAATGTACTAATTTACTTCTGAATAACTTTTTATAAGCTAACAAGGATGCTGTGTGTGTTTTTCATATCGTATTTACATAATTAAACATTTTATTGTTTTTTACTTCAACTCTTCTTTGGATGGTGATAAAAATTTCCATCATAACATGTAGTGAATAAAAGATTGTACTCAAAACAGGTGTACTGTAAATTGGTTGTTGCTGGCAACTTTTCTCACGACTGTTGCTTAATAAGGAATGTAGTAGTCAAAAAACAAAATCAAATCTCAGAATCCTTATAGCGGGTTTGAACTTGTCATTCCGCTATTCGTTGTGTTTGGAAGAAACTTGCAATTTCTTGAATACTTTTTATAATTAATATGATTTTATTTTGCTAATAAAAGTGATAATGAGTATAGAAATTGAGAAGAGAGATATTGAAGATTTTTACTCAGCTTAACATGTAAATTTGCGTAATAATGGATATTTCCATTATACATTTTTTTCAACCCCTTATATTTATTTATTTATATTGTTCAAATTTTCAATCGCTGATAAAATACTTTTTATTCATCCACTCAAGTTCAAATACATTTATTAAAAAATTGTAATGGTTGGCACTTGAAATTAATACAGGTTTTTTTAAAAAAAATATTAATTCGTTGATTAAATTTATTTTTAATACTTTAAACAGAGTAAAGAGAAAAGTAATAGAGAAAAGAAAATATCATAGTTATAGTTTAATAGAGAAAAGAAAAATGCAAAGAAGGGTTACTAATTCCAATTTTTAATTAAAGAACAAATTAGATCAAAATAAAAGGAAGAAAAAGGAATGAACGAAAATATGAAGTATCTATTTCTTCCTATGAAAAAAATAATAATGAAAAGCCGAAATATTTGGTGTAATAAGTTTAACTAAATTTCTGGCGAAGTGTTCATTTTGAAAATGGCATTAAAGATCTCGCAATCAATCTTGTACATTTTAAATACCCATGCTTCTCATCTATAGAATCTGAACTGAGCGCTCTGGAATATCTTTTTCTTGGAAATTGTATCAGTATCAACAGTATAGTTGAATATGATGCGTCATGTCTTTTACACAAAGCAGTAGTAAATGCATGTATAATTATATATATTTATATAAAACGCCAGATAATCTACGTTTACTTATGTTTATCGCAACTTGCCCAATGGGCCGAAAATGATAAGCCGAGCAAGTGACTGGTAACTGTCACAAATACAGCATTGGCTTATTATCAACACTGCCTACTTTTGGCTGCTGACGAGCAACACAAGTTTTCTCCTCTTAGTTGATATTTCTTCTTCGATCCCTGCAATTATTGCAAGAAAATGAGAATATGTTTTCTTTCAGACGCAGGTCTATGGAAAAGAATTGGTGTGCACCAGAGACCCCCGATGACGAGGAAAGTGAGGAATTTAGCAAGGTAAGGCTCCTTTAATTTGATTCCATTGCATTTTGAAAGGAACAAAAGTAGTTCTTATTGAACAATCGAGACGATTATTACACGTATTCACTGTTTTCAGCATTAAAAGTTCACTTTTAGTGTAATTTATTTCGCTTCTTTCTTCCTAAAAACGTTGAATTTATACAATTCTTTGAAAGATAGAAATCGGTCAATTCAAAAGTGAAATCGCTTAGATTAATGTCATTTTAATCATTTTATCTAATGTATAAAAATGAATTACTTACGTTCATATTTCATGCATTGCCGTACCGTTCACCCAATTGCGATACAACTTTGTCAACGTATTGCTCGCACTTGCTCAAAGATTATAGGCATAGTACAGTTATTGTATTTAAAGTAAAAAATATAAAATAAATATCATTTATACTTCTCCTGTATATACCATACCATACCATTCCATTTCAATGAATAAATTCATCGTGTCTATCTTTCAAATATCATTCTTTATATCTATTAATATTTAAACAAAATAGCTATTTCAAACGACATTTCCAAAATTATTTCTTTTGTGGCAGCAACGTGCCGCGGGTATCAGCTAGATTTTAATGGCGGGGGGGGGGAGAACTGTATTCGAGACAGTTGCCTACATTCGGATTTTTTTTTTAACCTTATTTACCAAACCGATCGTCTTACACACAGAAAAAGAGCCCAAAATGCAATAAGCTGAAATCTCATCTTGGCATTACTAGCAATGTTTCAATAGTTCCCGCGGTTCCAAATTAAAGAAGTAAATTTATTTCATCAGTTAGAGATGGTAAAAACTATCCGATAAATAGCTCATTATAGTATTCTTACTTGCATCACGATACAGCTTTTTATTGCTTATAAATTCCGTATTATGCGTCTTTATTTTCAATAAGAATGCTTCCCAGTTCTTCGCTTCGTTTACTTTACAACAATTCCAAGTAATCGATTTGCTATTTGGGAAAATAGAATGCCACTTGTTTTTTGCTGTCTAATAGGAATTTTCAACAAGTCAAAATAAATAATACTATCCTTTGTATTTTATTTATATTTAGTCTGGAGCAAATATTTCTTTTTGATTTTTCCTCTTTGCCTTCCAAATTAAAAAGGCGAGAAATTTATTATTTTATGAATTTTTCTCAGGTGATTCAGTGTCTGAGAAGATTGCATGGCTGCTAAAAAGAAGCTCCGATTTTTCTTCTGTTTCGTTAAGTAAAGATTAAGAAACAACTCATTTCATAGACAAATATTAAAATTTACATTACTTATCAAAACATCTTTTTAAATCTTTGCTCCGTTTTTAAAATGGGTATTTTGTTGAAGTCTGTATCATCCATAACAAGGAGTTGTTATTTTATTTAGTGAATCTTATTTATTTATTCATTCATGCATTTAATACTATATAAATTGGTGATTTGAACAGAATTGTGTTACTTTCTTGATTACTTTCTCGTGTACTTAACATAGAGAAAATATTGTATTCGTCGAAAAATTCGAATTCTAGATTTTGACGAATCTTCGTTTTAGACCTCCCTTTCGTAATACGTTTTCTCAGGGGCTGAAATTTGGTATATGATATTTATACCAAATTTATAGATTTCTACTCAATTTTGAGGAACTGTCTGTACAGTTACTCGATTGTAAGTTAACACTTTAACTACAAAACGAAAAGAGCTAGATTTAATGTCTATATTGTAGACACCTACCAAATTTTGAACTAAATCAAACAAGGGGTACGGTATGTACTTTAAAATATATGTATACGCAATAAATCAAAAACTTAATGACTTTAATATATCAAGTTTGGTTTGTGATAAAAATGCAGTATAATAACTGTACATGCCAGACAGGAATACTCCGAGTTCTCCAACAAATCACGCGCACTTTCCGCCTCTAGACTCCTTAATAATAATCATAACTTCTGCCCCCGCGCAGCTGTTCTTCCACTTTTCGCTTGACATCCTTTCGAAAACGTCCGGAACAGCCCCATGGTGACATGTAGTTTCCTAAAAAAAAAAAGTAGTTTTTGATCTCAATCGGTTGGGGAAAACGCGTTTAAAACACAAATTTAATTTTCGGTGGCGATTAAACACATGCCAGGGATTAATAGTCAAAAAAAGATTCAGTAAAAATATAATATTCACCCCAGAGGGTAATATATTGTAACTATTGTATGCCGATGCCATGCAACCCATTCTCTGGGTTAACAGCTTTATTAGAGAAAATGCGAGAAAGTTTTGGAGAAATCGATCCCACTGGTTGATTTAACATTTCTTAAAATATTTCTACAGTCGTAATAGGCTTCCTGTTTTACTTGCTTGTATATGAAGTTAACAAAGAGAAAACATTGTGAACGGCATGGTTTTAATGAGTTTTTACGTTTCATATTGTTGCAAAATACATTTTTAGAATCATGTCTGTCTGCAAACACGGTAACTCAAATTCACTTTTAGCTAGATGGATGGAGTTTGGTATGTGGACTTTACACCATATTTGCAGATTTTTGTCAGTTTTAGGCGATATCTATTTTTATGAAATTAACTTGCCCGTCTTCATGCGTAAGTGAGGATGGTAACTACAAAATAGAAACAGCTTGACAGACAAAACTTAGAAATTCAATTTACCAATTTCAGCATTTAAAGTATACGTCTGTAGAAAAGTTTTAAACCAAATTTTTCGAATAGTTGACGGTCTGTCGAATTGTACATTCACATGCGTGTAAACGTGATAATTCAAAAAACGTCAAGACTTACAGAAATGAAGTTTGGTATGTGATTATTCTTTCGGATATTGTAATTTTGGTCAAATTTTCGTTTCAGTTTTTCTGCAAATAAAGTGTTGAAAATGCAAACTGTTTATATATATAATATTGTGAAGCACAAATATCTCATGAGCGCGACACTGAATATAAAATCTGAGCTCTAGTTGCTTTTTTTTTTTTTTTACTTTGACCTACGTTTACAATTTTTATACAATGAGGAGGCGGATAATACTTTTATCATGAAGTATGCAAGAAAACTTCGGGAAGACCTTTCCCTTTGTTTCATTGAAATGATCCAAATGTATCTTCGCTTGAAAAGCAAGTGACGTAGAAGTTATTACTTGCATTAATTTCTATTTTTTCATTGATCTTTTTCAAACATATATAAAAATCTAATAAGGTTGCAAACATACTTTTTTGACAATGAATGTTGAGATACCAAGATACAAAGAATCTGAGAATCATTAATAAACTACTAGACAGAAATTGAACAATATTTCATGACTTGCTCCTGCAATTACCATCAATTTCTTAAAAACTAATAAAATTTATTGATTATGCTTTCACATTTAAAAAAAAGCATAACTTTTGTTGTGCTCATTATTTTAATATGTGAAGAGAACTCTTGTTAAAAAGACATAATATTTTGAAATGTGATGGGAAAAAATGGGGTGCAGCATTTAATCATGGAAATTTCAGAAGCTAATTACTTATGAACCATTTACTCAAGATTTCAAAATGTTGATGAATTCGGATTGATTTAATCTGGATAATTTAGGGCTTGATGGTAACGTCTGGACTTCGGAACCGCAAGTTTTTAGGTTCGAGTCCCGATTCCGCCGAAAAACTGTCTTGTAGCGGATCCGGTGTACGTTAAATCTGTCAGGTCAAACGTACTACCGCGGGTGTGTTGTGGGCGTGTGGAGAGGGGCGCCACACCAGCAGGAGATTCCGTCATCGCCATCTGACCACGGTACAAAAGAGGTCCCTCCGGAAATCCCCTCAGTGTTTCTTTAGTTATATTAATGTTCTATTTTTAAACTAAATGAACTCTGCAAGCTTATATCCTGCAATGCGCCAATTAAATCATTTTTCATACACTTTTCTACTAAGGTTTCTGTTCAGTTTGTTTGTGCATAGTGCATTGGAAAAGCTAATTTCATTGCATTATTTTTTTCGAGATATTTCTGTCAATCATAGTTTATAGACATTATTAAAGCCATGTTTTAACGATAACGCCTTTTTTAGTTTTTATGCGTTAAATTTTAATAAAGCACATATATTGACATTTGTGAAAATAGTTCTTCGACAACAGACTGGTATTCACAAATTGCTAAAACCCTTACAAGACATGTTGATAAAGTGCATTTTCCGTTTCAATTAGCTATATTTTTTTTCTTCTCTTCATTTAATTCATTTATTCTTAAATACAGCTTCTCTTTAGTGGACTTCAAACAGGAATAAAAATATTTTTAAGCATTTGCGCTGAAAAAATAGGATTGCTCACTGATTATGTATTGTTACGGTATTAACTTTCGGAATTTTTGCTTATTATTTGCTATTCGAAACTTCTAGTGCTTCTTCTGTTCAAAATAAAGTAATTAGACGCCAATGCCATAAAAAAATATGGTTACATTCTAATGACATAATTTCCAACTCTCGCAAATGAATATATTTTCAAATCCTCAATATGCGTTAATATATGCGATTCAAAAAAATTCTTGGGCAATTTAAAATCGCTGCTAAAAATCCCCCCCCCTTTTTTTTTAAATGACTGCGAAGTAGAATTTTCAAATCTTCGGTTTGATAAATGATGGGTCGTAGAAATGAAGAGAAGAAATAAAGCGAAAACAATTTTTAGGAAAAATTACTAATTAAAATAATGAATGGAAAAATTTCTTTTTAAAATCAAATATAACTTTTTTAAGGAATATTGCTTCATTATTTTTTATTGAGTAAGTTAGCAAATTCATTCCATTCTGTAAACTTCAGAGATATAGTCTTCGAAACTATTCCTATAAAATATTCTCCAATTCTTTTTCCTTAGAACAGAAATTGTTTATTTTTTTTCCTTCTATGAATGGCTAACAAACTTTGAATTATTCTCAATTTTCGCTCAATTTATTTTCTATTCTCGGCATACCTTTTTAAATCGTTTTCGACCGTCTCTTTGAAATTTTGCGGAATAAACAATTTACGTAACGAGTCTACTCGTCACCCTCTTGTAAATAGTTCTATGCTGCTATGCAATTCGTCTACGTAAACAAGAATTCTTTGAAATTGAATATATTTTTGAATATATATACATATATTTTAAATCAGAACAAAAATTAAATCTGGATTATATAGAATGCATGCAATTTAGAACTTACATTGCACATAAAATTAAGAATTTATCATATCATCAAATACTCAAATTTCATTTTGAAATTCGCATGAATAAACTTGACATATGGAATAGAAAGTGGCTTAATTCTTCAGTAATTTGAAATAGGGATATTTCTTCACAACACGCAGGTTTATACTTTAGGATGCTGTAGTAATTTCATCTCGATTCAATAAAAATCAATGTAAAAAAATTCTGTTAAATTTTAAATCAGTTATTGTTAAAAGGGGTAATTCATTGTTCTTTGATATTTCAATCTGTTTAGCTATTGTCTCAAGTAAAAGTGCTTTCCTTTTGACTCTTTTCTTGTATACTTCAAAATAAAAGATCATTTGAAACGTATGGTAAAAAGTTATTGCACTTTATCCTACTGAGTGTCTAATTTTGATCCAAATAAAATATATTTTATTGTTACTATAACCATATACCAAATATAATTTTCTTAATTATAATGCTTAGGTTAAATTTATAAATCAATGATTAAAGATGTAAATAGTCCATGTCAAAAAACTTGGTTCAAAATTTGACACAAATCTACAATTATGGTGTAAAAAAAGAATCCGCATTTTAAATTTTGCCCGTCTTGATTTTTTTTTAACTATAGCATGTTCAAAAAATCATAAGCATTGAAGAATAAAGAGGGTAAGTGGCATACGAGGCATGTCAATTTCCCCCCTCCAATTTCCTAAAAAAGACTAGTATAAACGCACTAATGCTTTTATCTCATGGTGCCCCTTGGCCAGTTACCAGGACATTTATACTCTTCCGACTGTTAGACCACCTTCGACTTTTAGCATACAGAATTTACTTGAGTTTATTTTTATTTTTGCTTTTTTTTAAGATAAGGAATTTTCCTCTTTGACTTTTAGAATATCGTGAGCATATATATATATATATATATATATAATAATTTTGAGTTTTCTATCGTATTCTTAAAACAACGCATGTTTTTAGAAGAAAGTTCCATATTATAAATCCCCCCCCCCCCAAATTGTTTGATAGATATCTTCTAATTCGTTGGCGGTGGGGAGCAAGTTAGGACAAATATCAAATTCAAGATCCTTTCTTTTTCTAGTTTCTAAATTTCCAAAATTTAATAAAACATTTTTTTTTTCAAATGCATATAACAATTTCATACATTACTTTTAAATTTCTTTTTGTCGATGAGATGTTTTTAAAGCTTCCTGTAACATTGAAATAAGAAAAATCTATAAAATAAATGAAATGCAGGGAAATATTAATCGAAAGATTTCCAAAAGGGTGAATACATTTTTAACATGTATCTCAATTTTATTTTTAAAATTGTTCCCAAAAGATGTTTTAGAAACTTAATAAAGAAACATTTTAAACACTCAGTAGAAAATAACATCTTGAAATATACTTTATGCGTCACTCTGAGCCATATTAATTTTTTTTATATTAACAAATATGTTTTAGGTTAAAAGTCAAATAAGAGGTTATATATCTGAAAGACAGATATAATTTTTTTGTCATTCTACAAGCTCGCGATTCCACCGAAGAACCGTCATGTGAGGGGGGACGGGTCTGGTGCACGTTAAATGCATCGGGGCCAAACGTCCTGCCACTGGAGTGGTTTGGAAATTTGGAAAGAGGGTTCCAGCTTTGGTGTCATCCTTGTCATCTGACCGCGATTCAGAATTAAGAGGTCCGTCCAGAAATAGCCATAGTGTGGCTTTAAAAAGTTATGTTATTATAACTAAACAAAATTTGTTATTATGCGTTAATGATACTTAACAAATTTTGTATACAAGATATAAAATGTAAATAAATGCAAAACTGAAATAATTACTTTAAAAAACTGATTTGAAGCATGTAGAAAATGAAAAGAAACTACATAAAACAGAAGAGAAAATGTTGGGAGTACATGCAAGTATTCATATTGCTAATCTTATATAATGTGGAGAGAGCAACGCTGACGTCTTTCAGGTGCTTGGCTACTAATTCAAACTGATATTTTCCTTTCTGATTCAAAAGTTTCAACAGTTCCTGGAAGATTCAATCGATCTACAATAAAATCCTTCAACAGTGAGTGATTGATTGTTAATCCGTGAGAATATGGCTGTGCCAATAAAACAAGGTGGTTTATTTATCAATGGCCTTTATATTGGAAAATCGTTTTAATGTTTTAATGGAAAAAAAATAAAAGTTTATTGTGTTTGAAAACTGCTCTTCAAAGGGAAGGTATTTTTTAAAGCATTTAACTTTAAATTTTTCCAATTATATACACGCATGTAAATGAAAATTAATGGAATATATAATTTTTTATAGCCATATGGCAAATTTTTATCTCTCTTCCATGTTCGTAAGAACACGGAGAGACAGAGTATTAAATCTAGAAACTTTTTTAGTTCTGGAGATTATATATTTGAATTCTAGGGATATGAATTTTGAATAATTATTCTATGTAATCTTTCAAAATAGGCACTCATGTAAATGAAATACTAATTTTTATTACAGCCCTATGACAAATTTGATCTCACTTCCATGTTCATATAAACGCTTAGAGACAATATTAAAATCGGAAATTTTTTGAGTTCTGGAAATTACATATTTTAATTTTAGTAATATGAATTGTGAGCATTTCTCCTATGTAAGAAAACACTATAGGTGAGAGAAGGATTTTGGAATAATGTGCGTAATAGCCAGGAGGATTTAAGGATTTAAAGCTAGTAAACTAAGCTGGGAACAAGGGCAGAGCAAGATTTTCAGTAAAATATCAATCAGAAGTGAATCCGAAAATGTTTACATTTATCATTTTAATACAAACTTAATTCCATGGTGATAGCATTAACTATTCCCTAAATAAATTATCAATCTTCTGTTGAATTTGTTTTGTCACATATTCACATTTATTATTATTTATTTATTTTGCATATGTGGAAATATTGAAGCGAAGTTAAACAATTGGACTGAAATTTTTTTAAATTAAGGTTACCGTACCAGAATTGCGCATTTTAGAATCATGGTTAGTGGACAAAGGACGGTATCTGAACTTGGACCACTTATTCCAAAGTGATGACATTTGGCTGAATATCTTAACGTTATCCGTTCTCATATAATATGAATAATGCATTTAGAAAACAATAAAAATTATTTTAGAATTCAAAAGCGAGAATTTGGGAGTTTGCATTATTAGTTTTTGTACATTCTGACAATTTTAGGTTAAAAAATGTATTTGGGTTATGGAAGGCAATTTTCTTGACTTATACACTTTGAAAGACCATCTAAAAAAATACAGATGAGTATTATTTTTTTAAAAAAATGTTTTTATCAATGCATTAAAAACAGAATTTTTTTCAAATAAATACGATTATAAAAGCGTGAAAGCGCGAGCCTCAGATACTAAATCGTTTAGAAAACTGAATCTTAATTATATTAGTAATAAATTTTAATTTTGATGCCAAAATCTAAAACTTTATACTGAATTAAATTTCATCAATATTAATTTTTAGATTCTATAACATTTATAATCGTTAAATACTTTAAGAAATAAAAATTATTATGAATTCTAATCGTGAAATATATAAAAATCCAAGGTAAAGGAATCGGATCAATTTATAGAGGATATGCGGATTAAAAACATACGGATAGGTCAAATTTTCTTTTATTGCAAAAAATGTTTTAAGGAAAATTGCAATAAAAAAATTCAGTTGTAAATTATTTTGCGAAATTTTATCTTTTAAAAAAATTTGTATATAATTTTTGCTTTTTAATTTTTAGGGCACTCAAGATTTGTTTGAATTGTTAGAGCGATTACAAAACAGTCGCTTGGATGACCAAAGATGCGTCTTACCTTCATCACTGCAGGTAAGTTTTTATTTGAATAACTTAAAAAGAAACGTTTAATCACCTTTGTACCTATTCTGACAATATTGTACATTATTTATTAACGTATAAGAGGAATTATCAATTATTAGTTTTTATCAAATTTTTAGCTTTTTTGTTTGGGACATTTTTAAGAATACTTTTAAGCCAAGAAAGTCGGTCCAAATATGAACATAGATAGAGGATTGCTAGAAGAACTTGCATTTTTTCCTGTTGATATGATGGGAAATAGAACATCTCTTTTCTCTGTAGACTTTAATTTTCTATTAATAGTAATTGTATTTTAGATCATTATCTAAGTTTGCTTTTAATTCCTCTATTCCCCTCTCCTGCATTGGAGTTTAGATCAGTTTCATACTTAGAAGACGTGATTATAAGATAAGATTGAAGAACTATGCAATATATATTTATAAGATCATTGATATTTCAGTTAGGAAATGCTTTAAAAGAAGTTGAGAATTTTTTTAAAAAGTACAATAAAAAAACCTAGAGATCGTGTGCGCAGTTAGAAGTAGCTAGAATTTGGGATCATTTGAGCTTATAACGCCAATCAGAATCATAACTGCATATGGGAACGCACTGTGCATCTCTTTGCAAACTTTCTATCCAAAAATACAAATTTTTACCTTATTTTAATTTCTTGGAGTTAAATATAATGAATGATCTGTAAGGGTGCGTGTACATTTGAGAATATAATCCTTCGTAAACCACCTCAAAACGACCGATTCATATAGATCTAAACCTTGTCGGGTTTTCGGCAAGAGGCAAAAAGATTCGCTGCTTAAATTTGAACGCGTTCTAGTGTAGGTCGTTGTTCAGTGAAAATTTGCAAGATCAGTGAAGAAATGTTTTTTTATGCCTATTAATTTTCCTTATAGATTATTAAATGGGCAAATAATATTTTATTACTAGATTCCGCAATTTTTCGATTTTTATTTTTTGAGATTTTGTTCATATTTTACTAAATATGAGATAGAAAACATTAATTTCTGCTTTCTTATATCTACGCCTTTCTAGCTTTCGATAGGTGGATATCTCTTCATAATCATTTTGGTTTAATTTAAAGCATAGGGAAATATTTCAGAAAAAACTCATTTAATAATGTTAGAAAAAGATATTGATAATATACAAGGAAACACAAATTTAATAATATCTATAGGATAATTATTTTTTAGCATAGTAAAAAAATTGTTCTGCTCCCAGAAATTTCCTTAGTTAGCAAATTTTCGCTGGGTTTATAATCGTTTTATTTATTTATTTTGGACACAAAAATAAAGAGATAATCCTCAATGATCTTGTAGTTTCAGCTTTCTTTTTTAAATCATACTTTAAGAACATTTCAGGAATTGAAGATATTAAATCACCACTTTTTTAAAGCGTAAGCATTAGGGTACAGCATCAAAAAAAATAGTGAATTGAACATTTAAGCTAGTATTTTCTCAAGACATTTTATTAGACTGAATTGGGAAAAAATCGATTTTTTTTTCTTTCATGTTGATATACCACGAAAATTTGTCAACTGCAAAAATGCAATATAAAAAAAATTGATAAAATTCATTGGTATCTCTCGTTTTCTCTTAAGTGCTTAAAATCGGTTACTTTCAATTATGTTTTAAAATTTGGAAAATTATCTTGTTTTTATAGCACTATTAAGTACTTAATTTCTTCAGAGTAATAAAATTTATTTTATTCATAATCGCTCTATAACTCCCAGTCGTACATTGTTTTCAAAATAAATTTTTAAAAAACCATGAAATTATCTCAAAGTAATTTTTAGTTACTAATTATCATCATGACCTTCATGCAACATCCTGTCATTAAATTACTATAATTCACCATATATATATCAAAAGATTATTTTGGGCTAAATGTCTTTGTTTTTTATTTATAATTACGCAATAACTAAAAAGGCGTGAGCTAAAAAATCTAAACTAGAATATCCTTTATCAGAAAAGAAGGAATAGCAAGAATGCAGTACGTAACAAAAAATAGAGAGATCGTCAAGAAGACACTGCGACCATCAAAATATTTAAGCGTTTTTTAAATTTTTTGCAGGCATTTTTCAGAACGCGAACGTCGGATTTAGTGGACAACTCGGGTATTATAGATTCAAGCTCTTTGTTGACGAAAAGTCCTTCTATAAAGATAAATTTATCTTTTCTATAATTGCCATAAAATTGGTCAAATGTATTGAAAAATTTGAGCTTTTCAGATAGTTCAGATAGTATTTTTCTCTTAATTTCTTTTGTATTATCAGCTTTATATCCAAAAGAATTTCATGAAAACGTGAGGAAGCTAATGATAATGGTGGTGATAAAATCACAAAAAAAGCTCAAATTAAATGTACTTCGCACAAATAATTGATAATAAAATAATCACGAATTTTCGCTTCACTTAAAAATAATTTTATTAGTTTAAATTGGTTTTTATAAATAATATTATTGTCATATATTTATAAATAATATTATAAACACCTATTTGCAACTGCAAAACTTCTAAAAACCTGTGATTTCGAAATAATGCAATTATTATTTATATTCTTGTTACATAATCCCCAACGGTATTATCTGAAAAATTGTTAGGCATTTTATCTTTGCACCTTTTATCAACCTTTTGCTGGAAAAGCTCGACCAACTGAAGTAGAAAAGACCAGAATGCTTTACATTTCCAAGACAGAAAGAATGACGGATTTATGAGAAGATCCGCCTAGTCATTAGCCATGGAAAAGAGTTTTATAGCAATTTTATGCAGGACAGATAGAATTTTGCTTTTACTTTTAATTGTATTTCTGTTTGTTGTTCTATGTTAAAATTGGTTTAATTGATGAAAACTGAAAAATCAGGATGATCGAATGTAAGCATGTTTCCTTTTTAGCTGATATAAGAAAGATTACGATTTTATTGTTATTATAGAGAGTGTTTAAAGAGGGTTTAAAAAAACTTACAGTAAGAACGTAAGTTGCTATCTGGACACTGAGTAATGAGAGGGCACTTTATCATTTTTGAAACGCTGTGCCCTATGAGTGACTACATTGAGTAGCTAATTACGCAGAAAAATATTTTTATAATAGCAAATATTTGTTCTCAATTTGAAACACTTTTTATTTTTAATACGAGCTGCGGTTGAAAATAAGATCCGATTCCAGAAATACAATACTAAAAAAAATGTCACTGAGCAAAAACTATAGACGATGGGAATTTTCGATTGAATATTTGAATTCATCGTAAAAATTTTAAATTAGACACCTAACCCTTCTTATACTAAAACTCTTAGCCAGTGTTAATATTTATTTTTAAAACCTTCTCACTAAAATATCGGGTTCATTCATTGTTTTATAGTAAACATATAATAGTCATTCAAGTTATCAAGCATTATCACTTATTAATTTTAAATGCTGAACAAATGCCATTTTCGTAATCTTTATAGCAACAGAATTACTGTTAAAATTCTGAAATTGTAAAACTGACCGCTGTAAAGTTACTGCCTGTGCAGTTTTTGTTTCGCTCTTGTTAACATATTATGAATCACAAGCTGGCCTTTTGGTAAAATTATTAAATTGCTGCACATAATTTTGGCAATTGTCTTGAACTAAGATTTTTTAATTACTTTTTTCGATGCCTAAAAGGTCGTTACTTCACGCCATTCATATATTTAATTGCATATTGGAGAAATCAGTTTATTATTATTATTTGATGCAGTATAAACAATCAAAAAGCAAAAATAACCCATTATCCTTAAGATTTAATTTTTAACCATAATAATGTAAATTCATTGAAAATGTTTTTCACGGACTAAGTGGGCGTCCCGCAACTTCGATGGGTTTGATGGAAAATTTGAGGGATTTCAAAGATTCGTAAATGATTATCTTCCTTTTAGGGGCACAAATATCTTATTGTGCATGGAAATTTAAACTTTTATTATTATTATGAAAAAATATTCTAAATGGTCTTGTATAGTACTTTGTTACTAAACTCAAAGCATACATGAAAGGCTGTTGTTTTTAGGAAGTTTGAATTTTCTTTTAGCTGAAAATTTTTGTCATTCAGCTTTGATTTTGTAAACTCCGTAAAATCAAGCAAATTTGAATTTTTTAAGGCACATATATTGAAAAAAAATCATTTCGTTTTGTTTGGAAGTTATTAAACTAACTTCTTTCCCCTTTTTTTATTATTTTCATGCGATACATTTACATTTAATGAGGATTTGATAACCACGTCAGCTTTCATCTCCATTTTAGAAAGCATCGAAACACTATAAACAAGCAGATCTTTTAAAATATAAGTAACACATTATTCTTTCGTGTATGCCATTGCCGCCGAAAGAAAAACATTTGAAACTTGAAAGAGCCGCCATAAATTAGGTTCTTCTTTCCTTTTAGTGTCTAATTCTGCGAAGATGAAACGGAAGTGGACAGTTTCTTTTTTTTTTTTTTTCTTTTTTTTTTTTCTTTTTTTTTTTTTTTTTCTTTTTCCCTAAACGACAAAGCAGAGCTCTGTATTCTCCGGAAGTTCGAACTACTGATGCTGAAGTAATTATTGTGCAAGAAACCACACCACTGTGAACGCTGCTAGTTACCCAGGAAAATGATAATGGTTGATATTTTTGTGCATTACTTCATGACTTGTTAAATTGTGATCCTGATGTCACTTAATTTATTTTTAATTGTATGGTCAAGGAAATTTTGATAGAGCATATTGACGTCCGTTTCTATGACATTAGCAAATAAAATATTGCGAGGGAGGAAGTGATTGTAAATTTTTTTTAAAATCAAAGTTATTAAATAAGTAGGTAATCTCTCTTTTACTTTTGTGAACTATGAATTATTGCATCAATTTATTAATTTTCCAGCATTAATTTTGATTTAATTAGCTTTAGATAAGTATCAGCATGGTATTACTTAAGATGCAGCCAATGTTTTTGTGCATGAAGAAATAATCTGATTATCAATAAACAATAATTTGCAATAAGCAGTAATCTGAATATCAGATTAATAATCTATTAATTTTTCAGCATTAATTTTAATTGAATTGTCTTTAAAAATATCTGCATGGAATTACCTAAGATATAGTAAATATTCTTATGCATGAAGCATTTAAATATGAGTTACTAGTATTATATTTACTGTATTAACAAGCATTTATCCTAAACTTAAAATACAATTAGAGAATACCAGTGCTAACTGTTACTTAAAAAAATTTTTTTTACAAGTCCTTTTGCAGACACTCTTTAAAACTTCAATTATTGAAGATACGTAATATATTGTTTAAAATGATATGGCAATGGTAATTCATTAATATTATATACAGTAACGGCTTGCCCTGCATTGAGGTGTTTTTTTTACACATGAAGTTATTATATACAATAGGCTAGCTATAAAACAAATCTTCAGATTTTTATTATTTTTTAACTTCTATGACTACCAATAGGTCTATGAACATTATTCATATCGTATTTGATTTAATAATTTGCTCCGATGAGTAATCAGTGTAATTAATACCTGAATAGCAATTTTTGCAAATATGTAATTTGTGAAATTAGCTTTAAGATCTTGAGCCCATTCAAATTAGTTGTGACATTGAAGCAATCCTGAATTTTAAGATTGGTTCAGAAAATTCTATGTATATCGAGTGTCATCCTCTTCGTCGAAAGAAGGCTGTTGAGAAGCCCTTTTCCTCCGTTTATTTGTTTGAGTTGATGCTGTTTTTCTTTCAGTGCTTGTCATTTTTTAACTTCAGTTGGCATAGCATTTTTTATCGTTGAGTAGGTCAAAATGAAATTCACTATCGGTTTCCTCTTTGACCACTTTTCTGTCATCAGCTCTGGAAATGTCCTTGTTTCCTGTGGGCTCACATGAATCATTCCTTCCTTCTTTCGAAGTAGATGGGCCTAGTTCTAATGAAGAACTTGCTTGTATTGCAGAAAAGATTCCTTCTGATTTGAAAGGATCTCCTTCTGTTTTTGCATCACTGCTTCGTGCATCTTCTGCAGCATTTCGTCCCTCAAGCCAATCTACGAGCTGTGAGCGATCAGTTGTGGCTCAGGGCAAGAGGGTTTCATCATTAAAAATGTCCTAAATAAAAGGTCAAATTTCAGTTGCTGAGAAATCTGCTATAACCACCTTATAACATTTGGTAGAGTATTTCACCGTAGAAGAATGACATAGATGACCATTTTTTTTCATGGCTAATCCTTATCCAAGAATCAATGAGATTTTCAGTAAATGTATGGAAATCATCAAGAAAGGACTAATATAATGGCTGCAACTTTTGTCGTGTTTGGGATGAGCTTTTACGCTCATTGGCAAAACGGCTCCATTCGGGCGGTGTTTTTTTTTTTTCTTTTGATGAAATTTAATGTTGATAAATTGATGATACTGATGATTTTTTAGAAGAAATGTGACTGCTAAAAACAGAGGATTTAGTTAGTTGCAGAGCCTAATGAAGCCTACTGTTAGTCTCAACCATTTGTTCAATACTCTCCTCGAGTATTTTATCGTTATGAAAAAGAAAGCCATCAACTTCATAATAATTACCCTTGCTCTCTTTAGCTCGCTTCCAATCAATCGTTAAATCGGCACAATGCTCCTGCTTGGAGCGAAATGTTTCAGCTGCCGTACTTCCTTTCTTCATCTCATTGGTCATTTCACTTTCCCTTTCAGATACTGTTCCTATTTTATTCATACCTGAAATAATTTCTCTTTGATATTCCACATTGTGAGTGCTTACCAAAGCTTTATCCGGCAAAGCTCCAGGTGAATCCACACAATTAACCTTGATTTTGATTACATTTTTTTTAAATCCAGACATAGACTATGAGAGTTCTGAGCTAGTGAATTATGCAATTTCTAACACCTTCCAAAATATTCAAAACATCTAGTTCCTATATGAATTGCGACAAATAAATGAATTTTAACCATACAATTAACATATAAAAAGCATTAGCAACTTTCAAACACTAAATAATCATGTGCTCAACAATGATTACAAATGCAGAAATTTTTTTAGCGATGGATTTTTTTAAATGATCATATCTTATTAATTGCACTTCAGATTTATAAAGCAATGTAAAAAGGAAAGAAAAAATGAGTCTATTCATGTAATGCTAATTTTCCTTCACAATGAAAAAGTAAATTAAAAAAAAAATCTCTACACAACTGCAAACGCATCATAAAAGCTAGACATGAATCACAGAAACATTCAATTATTTTCTTTCATTGAAACTATGGAAAAATTTTCTTTCTCGCCGATGGAAATCAAAACAAAATAAGAAGTATATGCTTCATTCGGTGATTTTTGTTTTTGACAAGAAATGCTATAATGACCTTTATACAGATACCAACTTCGTTTTCTGTTCAAATGAATTAAACAATGATGATAAAATACATTTATCCATTAAGAAGATGGATCCACCGAAAACAATGCTGGCTGTGATAGATCAATTCAAATTTCTAGCATTATTAGGAAGTGTGTAAATCCGCGATTTTTTTTTCTTTGCAGATAAGAAACGACTTAATGAAAATTGTATTCAAAAGAGATATTGTAATTTTTGTATTTGCTATGTTTACAGAATTTCTATTTTCTCTAACCTCTAATGTCGAAGATTTTATTCCTCGAAGATTTGGCACTCTAAACGAATTTTGATTTTAAAAAATTGTCTAAAATTTATATTCTTCTACTGCCTCATGATTGCCCTCTCATTTCTTATTTCGAGATGTATTACATAGTCTTACACGGCGGATTAGAAGGCGATGTTGCCAGAATGAACCTTCTCTCCAATTTCTAAAATATTTATTCATGGGAAGTACAATGAATTAAAACTGAAATCCGCAATAACGCAAACCTTTTTCAAAATGTTACAGAAATAAACAATGACTTACAATACGATGCCATTGTCAGCGACTTTGTATTCTTGGAAGTGAATAAAAATTCTTTGTTTCCATCGAAATATTTAAAGGGAGTCTAATGAGTTCAAGCATACTTTGTAAAGACAGATTTTGCATGCATTTTATTTCCTACTCTCACCAAAATATCATTAGCTTAAAGCTCTTTGATATGTCGAAACGAAACTTTTAAATCATACAAAATAAATTGAAACCGAATGCATTTACTAGCCTTAGAATGAAGATAGGCTAGCCTCAGTGGAATTTTGACTGAAAATCGTCACTAAGCAAATATAGCAGTTTCCCGAAAAGATAGATAAGCTTCAATTTCCCTCCTCTGTCTTTAACCAATGAGGGTTATCTACGAATCCTTCTCTCTATCTATCTCTGCTTTTTAAATTTTTTCTTGTTGGCCTTTTAAGTTCTTTTCAGTTATCGTGTTCACATATACTCAGACGGCATGCAGATTTTCCTTTGAAGGGTATAGTCCCTAATATATATATATAATATATATATATATAATATTATTAGCTTTCTTCATTTTTGAGTTATGTTTGCCTACAGAAATAATTTCAAAAATTCGATTTGCGAACTTGGTAAGGTCTGACAAGGTGGTTCTCAGAAGGTTTCTTCTATATGTTACGAATGGCTCTGAATGATTTCAAACAAACTATTCACTCACTCGCGAAAAAATTACTTTCACTTTTATTAATCCAAAATTCTTAAATTCAGTGCCAGAGTTTTAAGTTTATAAATTTAGCTGCATTTCAAGCGCATTGATATGTAGAATTTAATATTTACTCAAAATATTTCTCTGAAAAAAATTATTTTTAGAGGTTGAAATGATTTTGCTTTCCATTATTTTCTGTTTTTGGCCTTTTTTCCCCTTAGAATAAAATCACCACTCTGAATAAATAATTCAAAACAAAAAAAAGAAAAGAAAGTCATGATAAATTCGAGAACGATCCGATTAAAAAAAAAAGTTGCAGATGGTTATTATACAAAGCATGCATGCACTGTATTGGTGCAGTAGTTTGTGTATCACTCATTACGTAATGTTAAGGACCAAAGTAAATTTGACTGAAGTATCAAGACGTAATTGAGCTTCTGGAAAGCAAATATACATGGCTATATTATCGCAGAATATGCAAGGTTCGAGGTACGTACAGTTATCAGATTTCTACAAGTCAATGTATCAATCAGAATGAAATTCATCAGAAATTGCAGAATGTTTATGGACCAAACATTTTATGCTAAAAAAATCAACGTTTGTGGCAAAAAATTAAAGATGGATTAAAGGATCTGAAGGGGAAAAAAGTAATAAAAGAATTTTGCATATGGATGCTTAATGCTCAAAAAGTCGAACGCCTGATTAAAGAACACCAAATGCATCCTCTGTTACAAACAAAAAAAAAAACTTTGACCCTGAATCATGGCAACATCTTGTAGGTTAGTGAAGACGTATTGTTGTGCAATTTTTTCGAATCACGGATGATCATTGCTGTAAAAGATACTGCAAATTATTTACAATCATTAAAAAGAAGCTATGACGTTTATGCTGAAAAGTTAAATTACGGCGCTATGTTGCAAGAAGGATTTCATTAGTCAAATTGAACCGATATTGGGTGACACAGTATAATGGGAGGTTCTGCAGCATCCGACCGATTGTCGAGCTTTAAATTTTCATTTTTGGGGGCTTTTAAAGAAAGTTTTAGTTGAAAAATTGTTTGACGATTAGAATAGTTTGCAAAATAGCTCTCACGAATATTTGAAACAACTTTACAAATAACAGTATAGTGGAGGAATATTTAGTATCACTCTGGGATAAATAATTGATATGCTGGGACATTTACAAAGATGTCGAGAATTAAATGTATATGTAGTTTTAGTGAAATGTGTTAAATATTTTCTTAAATTATAACTGTTACTGTAATTTTGTCTTATTTGTTTATTATTGGAT
The DNA here is from genome assembly GCA_026543055.1 of Argiope trifasciata. Taxonomy (NCBI): domain Eukaryota; kingdom Metazoa; phylum Arthropoda; class Arachnida; order Araneae; family Araneidae; genus Argiope; species Argiope trifasciata. The sequence goes on along the minus strand of JAPMOQ010066939.1, from coordinate 1,352,323 downwards.
TGCTGACGAACTGTTTTTCACTATATAAAGAATCTGCTTGAACTCACATTTTACAGTGAAGAAATCCGCTCATCAGTGAGAAAGAAAATACAAAACACGACCGTGGTTTTCAATCTGCAATATCGGATTTTTATTCTTTGTAATAAAAAAGAGACATGCCAAGAAGTTAAAAATGAGCATTGAAATAAATCTGACTGCTTCGCAACCGAATAATCTACATACGATTGCAGATCATTGAAAAACCCCTACGACATTATTCGCTCTACCCGGTTTCGATGCTCAAGAAATAGCCTATAACACAATCTATGCAGCGATGCCAGTAGCAACCGATTTGAACTCTTATTGTAATATCGTTTTTTAAATACTTCTATAAACATTATTCGTAACTTATCTATAATAGAGTGAGAAAGACGATTTATTATAAATGAGTAAGAGCAATCTAGTAAACCCTTAACTGTGTACTACAGGGTGTCAAAAATTAAAGTTACCCTATTCAGAGTTACATACCGCCGTAGCAATTAATCCGAAAATTCTGAAATTTTGGGTACGCCTTAATAAAGGGACGGGAAAGACATTTTGCTAAAAAAAAAGTTTAGTTCCAAATGTCACCCCTAGAGGGCATATTATCAACTATTTTATTATAAGAATTACACATTAGCTTGGAATTAATTCAATTCATGTTAAATATGATGGTCACCATTGTCAGTTACCCTTCAAATCTGAAAAGGGCATATTCAATGGTAGAGCGTAGTATCTACGTTGAAATATTGAACACTTGGCGACAAATTCTGGCTTTAAGATCAGGCAACGTTCTCGGGTTGTCACAACCAACCAAATCTTTCAAATATCCCCAAAGCCAAAAATCGCAAGGATTAAGGTCAAGGGATCGGGCAGGCCAAGCATTATTGAAGTGGCGGCTTATTACTCTTTCTTCTGTAAAATGTGTTTTCAGACTATTTTTTACACAATTTTCAGAGTGTGGAGTCGCACCATCCTGCATAAAAAGCGTTCGGTCAAGACATTGGCGTGATTGTAGAGCCGAAACAACTGCATTCTCTAACATCGATGCATATCGCTCTTTCGTAAAAGTACATGTCACTGCACCTGATGGAATTTGTTCCTCGAAAAAGTATGGCTCCAGAATAAAAGAAGCATTAATTCCACACCATACCGTTACTTTCGATGAATGTAACGGAACATCTAGGGTAAAGCGGGGATGTTCTACAGCCTAAATTCAGCAGTTATGCATATTCACCGAGCCGTCTAAATGGAAATGAGCTTCATCTGACCACAAAATGTTCTAAGGTCATTCAGAATCGACTTCACACCGAGCAAGAAACTGCAGTGAGAACGTTAATCGTGGGTCAAAATCTTGTGGATGCAGCTGATGAACAAGTGAGATTTTGTATGGATAATATCGTAGGATATTCCTGAGGATCCTATGCAAGTGGAACGTGGCCTATCCAACCATGTTGCGACATGGCGAATGCTGGTGCTAGCCATGAAGTTTGATATTTTGTCCTCTTCCACCTGAAGAGCAATCTCCTCAACGAAGGAACCGATTGTCTTCCTCTTCCAGGATGAATACCCAACGAACTTCTTTCTTCAAATTTCGTAATCATTTTCTTTAATCCTTGAGACGCCATTGGATCAGTTCGAAGATCCTTTAAAGTCCGAAATTTCCTTAAGGCTGCTGGTGCTGAATCGTAGTTTTGATAAAACAGTTTGACTAATAAAGCGCGAGATTGCTAACTTAGTCATTTTGTGTCGCGAACACACTCGCATAAAGTTTTCAAAAAGTGCATTCCCATTTTTCTTTTTTTTTTTGACTAGCTGTTAAGTGACATTTAAAACTACAGCATAAGCAAATGTTGCAATGTTTGGTTAGTTGGTTGAATTAGCATCACACTAAAGCTGCGCACTGAGTTATTGGAGATGGTTCGGGATCTATAGCGTAGGACAGATCAGATTTACATGAATACGCCCTCTAGTGACGACATTTGGAACTAAATTTTTTTAAAGGCAAAATGTCTTTCTCGTCTCTTTATTAAGGCGCACCTAAAATTTCAGAATTTTCGAATGAATAGTTACAAAGGTATGTAGCTCTGAATAGGGTAACTTTAATTTGGGACATCCTATATATATAGTTTTCTCAATTATCTAATTAGATACTCATTTATATTTCAAAAATGTATTGCCATACTCGCCCATTTAAGAAATCAAAGAACACTTGTTAATAGATTGGGTATCTTTGTATCAAAATATCTAAGTTTTGAAATTTTTAAGTTTAAAAAGTTCGGTCTTTAAAAATGACTGTTCGATATATAAGAGAAATTCGAGTATCACAATTAAGAACTTATATTACTCATCAGCAACGTTTTCAAATTATGAAAGTTCTTGTGATTTCAAATATTGCTCTCGACTAAAGATTGATATCAAAAAGAAATTCTGCGAAACGTCTGCATACAATATTTGTATCTTTTTAAATGCACATCTAAGCTGAAGTAGTGAAGAAGAAAAAATCTTACAGAAACAAGTTGCCATTGAGTTAGAAGAATTGATCTTATTTTTAGAAAAACAATCAATCAACAATGAAGATTTTCTCATGTTTTGTAAATACAAAACTTAAGAGAGAAAATCTTCCTTAAATGAAGAGATTTAGCCATTTAATTGTTTTATTTTCTTTACAGTTTAATAAGATGACACCTTCTATTTTGGAAATATTTTCTTATTTTGATTCAAACGGAAGTCCATTGAATATTTGACTTATCTATGTATTCGAAGTAATTTTAACATTGAATCATAATCTTTGCGAATGGTTTATTTCATTTATTTATTTATTGCTTAAAACTATCAAAATTCGATAAATCGATGCACTATGGCATACGCGCAAAGCAGTTAAGCAGTGAATGCAATTCACACCATTATAATGCATACGCATTTTTTTTTTCTCAAATTTTTATGTAGTATGAGGGAAAATGAGCAACTAATAAAAAAAATAATTTATCTATATTCAGTATAATTATTCAAATATCTTTACATGGATTGAATGAGATGGCATTCAATAGGTGTAAGCAACATTTCTTGTTAATTTATGCTTATTATTAGAAACTTTAGTTCAGAATTGGATTAATTTATTTTTAATTGACGCATTTAGCGAAAAAAAATGATGCAATATCCATATTTCTCCATCGAAAAAAACTTTAGATGATATGAAAAGCTACTACAATAAATCTTCTGAATTCCATAGAAACCGCGCAAAAATGTTTTCAAATGTTCCTAAAATCACATATAAAAATTGGTTCAAATTTCGGAATGTTACGTTCAATGATTTGTTTTGTCATCAGTAAATGAAGTTATATTTAGGCGCCATCTATTAACAATGAAATAAACTAATATTTTTCCTGAATTTGTGATGAAGTAAAGAATTAAAAGTTTGTCGCTTCTTGAAGTATTTTTGCTAAAAATTTGGTATTTCTATACATTTTAATCTAACCTGCGTTTTATCTGATTTTCAAAACTTATTTTTGTCATTTTTTTTTGTTCATTTTTGAACTAGGATCCTTAAAATTTGAGTTTTGTTATAGTATTTCAGTA
>JAPMOQ010066939.1:1319606-1348716 GCA_026543055.1 Argiope trifasciata | reverse complement strand
AGGATCCTTAAAATTTGAGTTTTGTTATAGTATTTCAGTATTTAATTAGTTTTAGATTTAAGGATAAACTATTTTAATCAAATTTTGATTGTGTATTAATTGCGAAATTCTTGTGAATTTTAGAGAAATTTGTTAGAACTCCATTATATAATACCAAATCGGAAAAATTTATTAAAGACTTAAATTTAAAAAACAATGAAAATAAAATACTATTTCATTAATGTACTAAAAAGAAGCTTTATCAAAACATTGAAGCAAAATCTTAAAAACACTAGGGGTTGAAAACAATAATAAACATAAATTAATTATCAAGGAGTATCGGAGGAAAGAAAATTTTCTAACATTCATTAAAAATTGAAATACATTGTAAATAAGATTAAAATACCAATTAGAGTATTTTATGCTTTCAAACCTTTGTTTTGACTGTCCATATTTTATTCTTTTTAAATTCCTGCAAATGCACTAATAATAATTGCTTCTATATTTTAGTTCTACCTATTCAGGGTTCATTCATTCGCTTTTTCTTGTAAATTATTATTTATTTTTGTTTCACATCCAACAGTAGATTACCCACTTTTACACTCATTCATTTTTTTACGTAAGAAGCTATTCATTGATAAAATTGCTCGGCAATTTTTTAAATACACAATTCAGAAAATTATAATAAAAGAAGTTTTGAACTATTTGGGATTAAAATTGTTTTTAAAAAATTGCATTTTATTAATTACATTCTCTTGTAAAAAAAATTTTTTGAAGCATTGCTCGTTTTGAACTGAGGAGTCGTCGCTATGTGTAGTGCCTGCTACAATTGAATTTTCAGCATTAATTAAATTTTATTATATTAATCACTTTTGCTTACTTGTAGAAAAATCAATAATTATTGATTAAAGAAACCTTCGACATGATAACCACAATCAACGGTTGAAACGAAGGAAAATGTATTTTTTAATCAATTATTTTCATTTAAGGAGATCTTAACTCAAATAACTGGAGAGGACTCTTTCATTTAGAACTTCCAAGCTAACTCCCTTTTGATGCAAATTTATAATGAATTAGTATCAAAAATTTGCACCTTCCTGAGAATGTTGACAAATGATGAGTTAAGTTGAGGTTTCTGATTTGCTCTTTTAATACGTAGTTTTAGATAGCAGTGCTTTCTCAATGACACCAAGGTTTTAATTAAAGTAAGAAGAAAAAAATTCTTGCATAATATTGATTAAAAGAAACTCAAGGAATTGCATTATCATATTAGAAATGTTTCGTCTTTAAACAATTTAAACTAATTCAATAACATTAGATTCGCATTTCCGCATATTTTACCTACTTCGGTACTTCATTGGTTCATCCGGTGTGGAAGTTTGGAAAGGGGAAGGGCATCCCAGGTGTCGTCCTCGTCATCTGACTGCTGCTCAAAATTACGAGGTCCATCCCAAAATAGCTCTAGTGTACCTTTAAAACGAGACGTTAATATAACTAAACTAAGTTAAACTAAACTGGTACTTTATTCTCTCTTAATACTTTTGAGATTTTATAGCGGATATGAAAAATCCTCATATCTGATAAATGCAATTCAAATTTCTTTCATGATTTTCAGTAAATTAATATTTTATACAAATGTTTTTTTGATTGTGAAAGATTTCCTTATATGATGACACTCATTCAAAATATAGGGTATCACAAAAAAAAGGGGAATAAGTGCTCATTTCCTTAAAAATTACAATTAAACATACACTTCATTTTTCAAAGTTTCTTCAAGAAATGCTTTGATTTCTGTAGAAGTTTATAGTAAAATAATTGGAAAAATTAAATTTTCATATGGTCTCTGTAACAAAGAATTGTTTATCTGTAAATTGTTTCTTTTATTATAAGCACTTATATATAAGGATTGTTTACTTTATATTGTTATACTTTAATAACAATAATTTCTACTACAAGATTAAAAAAATGTATTTGAAGTTAAGTGGAGGAATAAAAAGTATTTTATTAACGATTGAAAATTTGAACAAAATATATAAATTAAAATATATTAGGAGAGTGCGAACTAATAGTAGGATTTAAAAAAAAGATTTACGGTTGACCCCAAGTATGTGCTTATAAACATTTAAGATAACTGGAAAAAAAATGTTTGAAATCAACAAAATATTCAACACAATAGTTTCTTGGTAAATTGCAGTTACATCCGAAAACTTTTGATATCAGTTAATTCTTGATTTTCTCCATACCGTGCCTTTCTTCCTTTATCGCACCGAAAATTTTAACCGGAAAACAGTTGGCGATATGAAAGGAAATTAATGACACTCCATTATTTAAAAATAATAATTAAAAATTCATTGTAAAACTAAACGTAATATCCACTAAGAAGTTTATTTCAAAATTGAAAGGGCTTGCAAAGATAATGCGAATTTATTCAGAGTTTATTAGCAATTCAACAATTATATAGGAATTGCTCGAGAACATTGAAATTTGTAATTGGATTAACGATTCCTAACAACGGCATTGTTAAAAATTCTATCAGGTGATAAGGCAATATTCATTTATTATGCTTGTCTACAATGTAGCTAAATATTTCCTTTTTTTAAATTCTGAATAAAAATCTTCCAAGTGAGTTCCAACAATTTTTAAAAAATTCGATACATATATACCATGTTATACAGATTCTTTGTTGAAATAAAAACAAAACTATATTACTGAAATTGTATTTTTATTGTAATTATTTTCTACTATTTAATCTTTAATTCGTAATTCATTATAACAAATATTAAGAAACTTTGAAATCAATTTTTATTGAATTTATCATCAGTTAGCACCCCTGGTATAGAATCTAAACTTAGACTTTCTTTGCATGATGATAGAAATTTCCACCATAACATTTAGTGAACAAAAAAGTGTACTCAAAACTGGTGTATTGTTGTTGGCAACTTTTTTTCACGACTATTGCTTTGTAAGGAGCGTAGTTGTTAAAGAAAATATATATATAAAACCACAGTCGTGATAGCGGGTTTGCACTTGTCATTCCAATGTTTGTTGTGGTTGGTAGAAACGTGCAATTTCTTGAATGTTATTTTTATAACTGATATGAAATTGTTTTGCCAATAAAAGCGATAATGAGTGGAGAAATTTAGAAGATAGGGACAGTGAAATTTTGTTCCGACATATAAATTTACACGATGATGGATATTTCCGTCACAATGTTTTTTAATTATTTTATATTATTTATTTATACTAGGGTTTTTTAAAGCATTTTTCATTTAATCTGAAGCATGAATAATATCATCCTGATTTATTTCTCCAAAAATAGAAGAAAAATCATGTAAAGAAGTGTTAATAAAACTGATCAGTCAACTAAAAATTAATTTCTGAAAATATTCAATTATTGTATTTTCATAGAGTATGAGCCTAAGGAAAAGGAAAAAAAAAATAGATTTCAGAATTATGCTTTTACAAACATAAACAACATGCGCTGTTTGAAGTTTTCAAGTGTTCTTGGATCTAATCTCAATCTGTTTCTTTTAGCTTCCATCTTCCGTTTTACTCACAGATTGTGATCATCATTCTGCACGCTATGAGCAGCCGGCGCCTTCAGAGGTGCCAAGGAGTGACAGTGAACTTTTGCGAAAGGTGAAGTTCTTAATTCCTTTATTTGCATCATTATAAGTTTTTAAACGAATTGCAACAATTAATTAGAAGGATTTATGAATTAAGTCCCTTTCAAGTTTTTGATATTTAAATAATACAGGGCATTTATTGAATAAATTACTTTATACTTATAATGAAATAATTCTTGCAAAATGATTAATATAAATCTATAATTAATAAATTTGTACACAACTGTAATTTAATAAATCTGTGCAACATCACAAATTAATAAATATATAAATTGAAAATAATTAAGTGTAATTTCAGAGTTATACAATTTTTCAATCTGTATAATTGTGTTTAGTAAATGATGTGACTAATTATTTTTACTAATACTGTACCTTTAAGGGGATACTTGACTATATAAGCAAATTAATTGAAATAAGCAAAGATGGAAAGAAGCATGAAATTTTATTTTTATCGTTTCTTCACCAAATTTAAAGTTTATAATCAATTAAAATAGTTCAGTAAGATTTATTGTTCAATAAAATGAATATTTCAAAGGTTAATATTAAAAGCACACATTTTAATTGTTTTCCACAGAATATCATAATTAGATTTAATTATCTTTGAAAGGGTTCAAGGTGTCTTAATTTTTGAAGAAATTAAATAGAATTGATAATAAAGATATCTTTTAAATATTAAAAGAAAGGTATGCATTTTATATTTCGAGTATTTTTGGATTGTTAAAAGTAAATTTCAATTCCAAAATACATAACTTTCTTATGAAAATTCAGTGAATGTGGATAAAAATATTCCTAAGAAAATGGCATTTAATTGGAACTACAAAATTATACACCGTTTTATTCTAAATAAATTTTTATTGTGTAATAAGAAAAAAAAATGACAAAGTATAAATTGATTCGCCTGAAATATTTTGAAATTTATATAATATTTCATATCAAAAATTTTGTAAAAACAAATTAGGTGCATTTATATTTTAAAACATATTCCTAAAACATTTTGTAACTCTAAGTGAAAGATTTTCAAAAAATGCCTTATAAAACCCGCCGTCCCCTTAAAAGTTTTCTTCTCTATCTTTTCCTAAGGCAATGACGGAATTCAAAAATTCCATTTTTTAAATTCCTAATTATACACTCAAATATATTTGATCAAACTATTTAGATGGAATTCTACGAATAAAGTGAGTGACTCTGATTTTTTCTTTAAATTAAAATTATCAGTTTCATCTTGTTTTCGAGAATGCTGCTGGTACATTCAGTAATCAAATTGATTAATTAAGGTTAAGGTCAACAATTATTCCGATTAAATTATTATTAAAGTCATATGTATGTTTAAATATACTGAGGTTGAATTTTGCAATTAAAATTCGTTTTTAGATTCTTAAAGAGGCTGGGCCCTACCCTATGGTACTTTTACCCCCTTCTGGAGGTTATCGTATTGACAGATGTGAAGAAACCAGAGGGTCTAATATCCACCTGTTTGGAGAATCCAACCTTACACCAGGTGAATCAAGTTTGCTTGAAATTGATCCCAACGCAACATTGTACAGACAGCATTTCTACAATAAGGTATTTCTTTTTAAATTCTGTTGGATAATTCTCCCTCATTTGATTTTGAAGTAATAGATATTTTAAGTTAAAAAGGTTCTGGTTATTCTAAATGAAGGCCCCAAATTACATCTAACAAAAATTTCTATGTAGTAAATTATGGGAATTAAAAATTCGAATATAATAAAAAAAAGTTATTTTAAAATTTTCATTACATATGTAACAATTTGTCTATGATTTTCCGTGATCACAAGTTCAATATCCTTAAGGCAATTCATTTCATTATCATGTGAAGCATTCTGATAATTAAAAAAAATTACCGTTCTTTCACTAATGTTAATGAAACTTTAAGAGAGCGATGTGAAGAAGACCTAAGACATTGTGTCAAAAGACTTTTATGAATACAAGTTGACACATTATTCCTACGCCTCTGGATTCTGCATTTTTATCTCGTATTGCAATAGTTAAAATAGGTGTTGAAAGCACACACAAAAGATGAACAACGTATGACTTGAATTACCAGTTGGTTGTGATCTATGTGATCAGGGATAATTACATAGAAAAATTATGTATTTCTGTGTTTTGTTAAAGTGTTTTCTCCCCATCATTACTTTCTACGAGAATTTATAATCAAAGCAATCATTTTCAATTGCAAATTCATTATATATTTTTCATAGGAATTAAATTTTTTGTATGTTTGGAGTTGATTCTAACTTTATATGAATTCTTTTTAAGTGTACCGACTACTTTCGATTTTATTTTTATTTCTTAAATAGATATTGATGTTTTAAGCATTTCACTATGAGTTTAAATTCCCACTGAAATTAAAAATTTTGAAATTTAGTTTTTTTAAAGTATGTAAGGAATTTTAACTGTTTTTGAAAAATATGATAATAAATATCAAAAATTTTGAATTATTTCAAGTTTATCATTAAAACCATTAAAAGAATAATTTACTATGAGCAATTTTTTAAATCGATCGATTATAATCGGAAATACTCTCTTCTTGTATTACATAAAAAGAATTTCTTAGATTTTATATGATTAAATTCTTCTTTTTATTGTATAGGAACATTTCAATTTTATTATGAATGACGCTAATATTGGACCTATTGTGATGTCTGTGAAATATGAAAATGTGAACTGTAAAGAGCATCTACGGATAATTTTAAGGTAAAAATTTTAGTTTTTGTCTTCAATAATTAATCATTTAAAACTATTTTATGGGAAAAAAGAAAATGGAATCTAATTCTTCCTATTTTAATTTTCTTAAAACAGAAGGAAACATAACATAGTAAGGGATTTAATACCTCTTGCCTATGAAAATGAGCCATTGCAGGCACTTAGAATAGCCAAAGTAAGTTCAACTAATTATTACGATTGTTGTTTAACAAAAATTTCCTTTCTATAGTTTTCTCTAAACATAATGATTCAGTTGTGTTACACATTTAGCTGAATGTTTATTATTTATTACACAGTAAACTAAAAGATCTGTAATCAAATTATACAACTATGTAGTAAATGGTTATATAAATATTTATGTTGTTCTTCTTATCATATTTGGCTTGGAAAGCGTGAAATGAAGCATAAATATTTGTCTTCGTGTCGCTCCAATGACTCCATTGTTCTTCGCCACTATGTCATTTGCCTTCTAAAATTAAATTTCATCATAAGAGGAAAAATCTTTAGCTCGACAATAAGAGAGAAATTTTCATATGCAATTGAATTATACTGCATAACTGAAGGAACAGGAAGTAAAAATGAAAGAAGTAAAGAAAGGCGTTCAAAAAAGCAAAAAGAAACAAATCATTACAATGATGTATATTGCAATATGAAATACGGCTTGCATGATAAACAAATATACTTTTTATATTTCAAAGCTACTTATTTAATTCATTGTGTGATAGATATATATAATTCTAATGAATTAATCTGCAACATATTTTCATCTCTGTGTTTGGGAAATTCCGCCATTTTAATTATTTTTCATGTTTAAAAGAGAAAGAACACTGTAAATGATTTCGTTTGGGACATTTGCTATACAGGCGTGTATTAAAAAATATTTTTTTTTATCAATTGTCGGCTAATTATTGATGATATAAAAAGATCCCTATACCTTTTTGTATCATCACTGTGGATAGTTTTTCGTACATTTATTTTTGTCATTTATAAAAATTGCAATTTTTGTATTTTCAGGAGATATTTGTTTCAAAATATATTGAATTTTCGATGTTTGTTTGCATAAAAAAAAGGGTTGTTGAATCGTATTAAGTATTCTAGAATCTCAGAGCGCTTGCAATTCAATTTGAATTCTCTTTCCTGTCCTTTCAGAAAAGATCGAATGTTCTTGACTAACCCCTCTCACCAACCGCGCAATCGGAATAACCGATCGATATGATTGGTTAAAAAGATTGGGATTGACGAGGGAGAAGAACTGTGTTGTTATAAAAAGGACAAAGAAAATTACAAAGCTTAGACGGATGAAGAATTGACATTTCGAATAATTGGAAATAAATATACTATGAAAATGAATAATATGTAATGTGGACTAATTATATTGTTTGCAATTATTAAGCTAGGTATTTTAATTTTTTTAGTGAATTTGAATATTTGGGCTAGAAATAGATCACTGTAGGTAGAATAGAGTGGTTTATAAAAAGTTTATTATTATTAGTAGTAGTAAACTCCTTAAAAGGATTTTTTTTTCATCTTTCTCATAGATAAAATTGCATTATATATATATATATATATATAATATAAAATATAATATATTACAATTTACTCCTTTTCTGTAAGTCTTTTTGGGAAAATATAGCGATATTTTAATTTTATTTGTAAAATATTATGTAAAGGGGAATTATTTTATAATTAAATTTGATAATTTTAAATAATTAATCAAATCACAAAGCATTCCTAATGTGTTAATGTTCTGAAATTTTACGTACCATTTATATTTTTTAGAGGCAATTTCATTATATTAGAAATTTCAGAATTTTATAATGAATTCAGTGATTCATTTATGTTTTGATAGCACAGCTATGGCTCCGCCTGGTAGAGAGCACGAGAAAATCTACTCTTAAAAATTATTCCTTCCTTGCTATAATGTTTATATTATTGAACTATTAATTAAAAATTGTTTTTAGTAAAGTTATTAAATCAATAAGTTCGATTAAATTTCAGCAAGTGACTGTATCAATGTCAATTAAACAATACCTTAGGGAAGCATACTAACTAAATAATATTTTCCTGTTATTAAAAGTAGTCATTGTACAAATTCTCTTAGTTGCTTTAGCTGAAATATTTATCACTTTTAATGAAATGATCATTCTCTTGATAAAAATCTTGTATAACATGGTATATTTGCTTCATCCTTTATTATGCATATAGTATTATTTATATATATAGTAGTATTTATTTATTTTTTTAAACTATGTTTACACTTTTAGACAATGTGTGATGATATTACAACAGACAAATTTTTTGCTGTTTTATTTCCAAAGGTAAGTGAAAATTAACTTTAAATAACACCTTTCTATTTCAAATCTACCATACCAGCTGTGATATTTATTATCTTTCTTTATATTCTTGCATTCTAATTATTTTTAAAGCTTTAATTGATTTGATTAATTTCTTTCATGTTATACCAGTTTACTGTTTTCCCTGGTGTATTTATTCTAAATACACCTGGCGTGAACTTGCATATTAAATTTATTGCAATGAGTCTTAGCTAAAATCAACTCTTATTAACTAAATTAAAAATGTAAAACTACTGATATATGTATAATTATTAAATTTTAGTTAATTATTGCTTGTTGTTTTCAAATCTTTTCAGATCGTCTAAGCACATTTGTAAATATTTTATATTGATCATATCCCTCTATATGAAATCTTGCAGTTTAATGTTAAAAAAAACTGTCTTTTTAACTGTGTTATTTTTCTTATAGGCACCCGAATTAATCATGGCGTTCGATGAACATGTTCTGGTGAATAAAATGAAATTTGGTATCATTTATCAGAAGCGTGGACAGGTAATTTATTTATTGAAAAGAACGTTTTTTATTTTAATTTATGTGCAATAACCTAGGTTACCTTCTAATGAGTAATTAATTCTAGAGTTTAGTGATTTTATTCTAACCTTCATTTCACACAACAGTATTTTTCAATATTTCTTCTGTGTCAATATTAATATTAGTATAAACTTTTACTACTGTGAATGTGCAAGAAATATTTTTTATAATGAATATAATAATATAATCCCTTTATTAAACAGAAAGTTCTTGACCTTTGACATTCTCCTAATGCCTTTGTTTCCTATTGTATTGATAGACAACGGAAGAAGAAATGTTTGGCAATGAAAGACATAGCCCTGCTATGGAAGAATTTCTACAACTGCTAGGAGATAAAGTGGAACTGAAAGGTTTCAATGGGTATGTAAATTTTTATTTAAGGAGAGAAATCAGAAATATACAACGTGATCCAAATTAATTAGTGGCTAGGTCTTCTATAAGGAAACTAGTTATATTGAATTGTAAAACATTGAGGCCAATTCCAATCAAATTTTCTTCATATTTTCTCCCGAGCATGCGGTTTTGATTCCTTATATAAACAGGTTCATATTTCAGTCTCCTTGTTCGTAAATGGCGTTGAGGAGTGAGGAATTTACAGATTTAAAACCTCCATAAACAAGTCAAACGTATTCCAATAATGGACGCTTGATATTTGATGCTATCGAGTGGGGAATCTTAGGATTACAAGCTTCCAATGGCCGTCGAACATCACGTTGGAAGATGTTCCAATGGTTATTTGTCTTTTTTCACCCGAGTCGAAGGAGGTCTCGAACACTCGAAATAAATCAAACATTTGTATTCGCTCACGACTACACGTATGTTTCATTTTGAGACCTTGCATCTCGTTGAAATATTTTGTTTTCTACATTATTCTATGAGTACATACTATTGTAGCTCTTAATTATTATGTATTTTTAGAGAGCGGATTTTATGAAAAAGGATATTATTTGCAAGGAATCAAACAGCCAGAAAAAGGAAATTATCTGAATTATCTTAAATAATGTAGTGTATTAGTTGTTATATGTAAATGTAATCTTTTCATATTCATCCAAATAAAACATGTGAGTACTTTTCGAAGATGACATATTAAAGTATATAATCTATTTTTTAAAACTTGATTTCAACGATTTTATATTTCTTATTGTTTGTTTAGTATACCTTTGAGGGGAGGAAACGCTTTAGCTGAAATTAATATGTATAATATTAAATAGAGCAATAAAAATACTCGGATGTAAAATCAGCTTTCCCTTTCTAGTACATTTTCGTTGTGAATATTAAATAATAATGGTAAAATTTTATTTAGTATTCTTTTTTCCCATTTAACTCATCAACTATCATTTGCCCTGCACAATGCCATAATAATAATGATGATGATGATGATGATGATAAAAGATTTAATAATTTCTTGCCTATTATTGATTGGAGAAGAGGAAATTGCATTTTCATAAAGGAGATATTTTTCAGTTATTTCGCCTCATAAAATTCCGTTTTGTACTTATTGTCTGGTTCTTTTAAAAATACAAGAGCACAAGAAACATAATTAAAGAATTGCGGTTTTACTTTACACTTTTTTCGTACCAATTTTTGAAAAAATAAATTTTGGTGGGAAAAAGTATTTTTTTTTTTTAGTTTTAATGGAATTGAGTAATGATTTTAGAATCCTTCTTATTGTAAGAAAAATGGTCATGTCATTTTTAAACAATGCAAGATTGGATATTTTGTGGGAAATTAGCACTAATATATTTGGGGATGCTCTGAAAAACAAAAAGAATCACTGACGGTCAATTACAAAGGTTTAAGTTTCGTTAAGAAATATGTTAATTTCTGGTTTCACAGCGCCATTTCCTTCCTTGGAGGACTGAATATGAACAAGTTTTGCTTTTTTATTCCCTCTTTGCATACTCCAGAGAACATGTTTATGAAATATAGATAAAATCTGCCTAGTAGTTTTTCCCTACAGAGGAATTTAGATATCTGCTTTTAGATCTCTGATAAATCTTTATTTTAGATACTTTAAATAAATAAGTTTCAACATTTTTTGCATTGTTATAGATATAATAACAATAATGAAAACTCAAGAAAATTCTCTATTTCTATATATAATAGTATAATCAATCTTAAGCAATTAACTATTCATATTAAAATTCAATAAATATAATTTATTGTTAGAGTGGATTTATTTTCAATAAGTTGAATTTTAACTACATTTTCCGTCGGAAATTTTAGCGTTACATAATTTTGTATTTTTCATTTGTATCAGTCAAGCATGCCCTGTTTTCAAAATAAGCTCATAACATACAAATTAACTTCATATTTAGAATAGATTCAAATTATATCACTATCTTGAGCAATAATGCATCTATTTTTAAAAACCATTATTTACCCATTAATCGAAATTGACTATCTCAAAATATACCAGGTTAATAGCTTAAGTATGTCCTGTTTCCGAAACGAATTCATAGAATTTTTTTTCGTACAACATGTTTTTATTGAAAACAAATATTGATGAATATTTTCAGATGATTTAAATATTGAAAAAAAAATTGATATAACAAATCCCCTTTAATATTTCAGTTTCCGTGGTGGGTTAGATACCCAGGATGGTTTGACTGGCGACAACTCTTTGTATACACAATTCGAAGGGGTTGAGATTATGTTTCATGTGTCAACACTTTTACCTTATTCACAAACAGATTCACAGCAGGTAAACTTAAAATTTTTATTAATTTATCCATAGTTTCCCTATTGTATGATTTGATATACCAAAAGTATTTTTATATTCCCCTTGTAAAGTTAAGATTTTTTATTTTCTGAGCCTAACATGCAAAAAAATATTCATTCATCGATCTTTCTTGAATTGCTTATTATGAATTCGTACACAGATTTTACGATTAGTAAATAAAGTATAAATTACTGAATTCTAATTATTGTTCAAAATCAATTCGTACAGAAAACAATGAAAAAACGTAGCATAAAAAAAGATCAAATAATTGGTATTCTATAAATATGTCGTTTTCAAACGAAATAAACTCTTGACATCGCCTTTTCCATGCTCAGAATTGAATTGCTTGTCATCTAAATCGCAAGTTAAGAAAATTACAGGAGAATACCATCATCAAGCTCATGCACGGATCTCGGAGAGAATTTTGAGCAGCCATCTGCTTCTCTAAGTTGTCGATGGGGTTGATATCTGGACTGTGCATTATCTCCAAACCCAGCATCATTCGACATTTATTGATCAAGCTAATACGATAAGAATGAGCATTACATATGGATGAAGATTCCCATCCCAATATTTACCCATTAATCGAATCTTTCCTTCTTCCCCTTCACAATCTTTTTATGGTCCACATGAAAATCAATAGGATTGTCCAAAAGTAACCATTGTACCACAGTTGTTTTCTTTTCCATTATCGTTTTCTCTAATGCGAGACTGAATGTGCCTTAACCGTTGTTCTTTCCTTTAAAAAAAATCTGAGAATCGCTTTCCAAATAAAATCTTACCTATAAAGAGTACTAACCATCTATTTGGTTAGTAACCATCTATTGTGACCTCTGGTCCAATTTAATCTACTGTTTTCAATCGGAGTATTAAAAAAAATCCCAAAGATTTTTGCTCATACTTACGTCCATCATAAAACCATCTTCGTAATATAAGGATATATTATTTTTAAATAAAAAAAAATAAGCCATAATATTTTCTTCCTTCTTTAGTCTTGAAATAACAGATAAAGATCATTAGATAAGGTTGTTACACATGGACGACATGTAATAAGTCATCTTATAGCTAAATTTTATTGTTGATTTCAAAGTTTGGGAATCTTTGAGGCGTTTTGCAGTATCAGTTTGTTATAAGCTTTTTTTTTCACCTACAGAGCTGCTCTCAACTCAAATGAGTAAAAAAAAGGTTGTGTTTTCAGAAATATAATTTTAAGAACGATCTAGACTGAAAACTAGGAATAATTATTTTTTACAGAGAAAAAAAAATTAGATTTCGTTTTATTTATATGTTATTTTACATTTGAAATAATTAGAAAATGAATATTAGCTTTTTTTTTCATACCAATTCTATTTGTTGGATTTTTTTCCGTACAATGTCGATATTCCTCAACTTTTAAACGCAAGTGTAGTGAGATTCTAATGTAATAAAATATGTTTTATATCTGATATTATGTAAAAATGGCTTCCATTAAATAAGCATAATTTTAATACTACCCCATATAGGGTTTCTTATCTCCATTAGTGACAGGTATGCGACTAGAAAGTTCTGATGTTTTAGGAACTTCCGAATTTATTTACAATTCAATTATTATAAGTGTGAAAATTGCTGCTACTTCATATGAGCTGTATACAGAGAAAAGAATTTCACTTTCTTGTTTTTTTCTCTTCATGACTCTTTCACATTATCAAAACACTTTTTTTACAGCTTCAAAGAAAAAGGCACATTGGGAATGATGTTGTTGCTATAATTTTTCAAGATGAAAACACGCCTTTCATGCCAACTATGATAGCATCCCATTTTCTTCATACATTTGTAGTCGTTCAAGCTATTGATCCTTTGACTCCTAATACAAGGTAAAAATTATAACCGCCTTTAATTCTGGAAGATATCATTTATCTGAATATTTTATTATTATTTCATCATTTTTCAGATATAGAGTTTCGGTAACTTGTCGAGAAGATGTGCCATTTTTTGGACCTCCATTATCGAATCCTCCTATCCTGAAAAAGTCTTCAGGTTTTCGAACATTTCTTCTGTCTAAGCTGATAAATGCTGAAATCGCATCCTTAAAGGCAAAGAAATTCGCTAGCCTTGAGGTAAATTTACTCTTATCTAAAAGAAATAGTTTGTTTTTAAGTGATATTCTTTCATTCATACTTCATTTCTTTAATAAAGGAATACAAACCAACCATAAATAAAAAAATAAAGCTCCAATACTTTCTTTGTTAGTCTTTATGGCGCCTTTAAGAATTTAGAGGTTTCACATCCTGAAAACTTTCCTCTTGGAGGAAAGTCTTGGTCTTGGGAGGTGGACTTATAATCGATTAGTTGTACATCGTAGTGCTAAGATAATGACAAATATCTGGCACTGAAAGAAGGAAGCCATAAACTGACTCTCCGACTCTCACAAAGGCATACGGATAAACCTGAATGACCGGGCCGCTGAGACAGGAACTCTGAGTCCTAGGGGCCATCACCGCCCACGGTACAGCCCTTCTTTAAGGAAGTATGTCATCGGTCGGAGGACCCAGATTCCCGCTTTTTAGTGTACCCACATGGGTGGCGAGAACCAACCACCATACCGAAAGTTTCTCATCCTTAATTACGAGGCCACTTCTGGGGACACTGAAAAACTGAAAGACCTCAAAACAACTTTGCGCTATTGATAATATGCACTGTTTTATTATTAATTAAGGTTTGCTTATTTGTTATTAAAGGCACACAATAATTTGACTTCTATAAAAGAAAAAATAGTGCTACAAGGTTAACCAACATAAAATTTAGATACTACCAATTGTTTTCTTCAGCGTCTTTTATATTACCCTCCCCATGATACAAACTAGTAATAAATTTGTAAATTGATTAATTTAATCTGCACATATATTTCTTTGATCTTCATATATATTATTAGTAAATGTTGTAAATATGCGTTTTATTTTATTGGCTGTGTTATATACACTTTATTCAACCGAAGTTGCTCCAAATTCAATAGAAAATTTATTAATTTAAAGATATTTGTTATTAAAGTCTTTTTTTGGTTGCTGTTATTACTATTATTATTATTGACAATGGCAAAGTAATCATGCATTATTTCTAAGTTAAATATTTTATTATACTGTGAAAAAGATTTTCAAAAACAATTAGATAGATTAATATTACATTTGTAAAATATATCTTAATTTACAGAGGAGGACCAGAAACTCTTTACTACAAGCACTCCACGACACTTTATTTGAAAGAACTATTGACTTTTGTGGATTTTCTGTACCTTCCAGTAATAACAAATCTGAAATTATGGGAACATCTTCAGGATTTTTTGACTCTGTTCGGAAAGCATTAAGCGGCCGTAATCGTAGTCACTCTGTGGAATCTAATATTGCTCATGCCACTCCAAAACGCTCATCTTCAAGAGCTAGTAACAGTAGTTTAACAGGCACTTTGACTGGTGATACAACACCATCCGTAAGTAATTTCATGCTTTCTTTATAATGTTTCTAATAGTTTATTTTAAGCGATGTGGTCCTTTTTCTAATTAAAATGTTTTGTAAATAAGAAATGTTAAAGTGAAATACTTGAATTGTCATTTTAATACAAAATTTTTCTGTTATGAATGAGACTGAAATAATTCGTTATTAATCAGAAGGCATGATTTTCTGAACCTTATTCACAGCGATATTTTTACTAGAATTAATAAAAATTGCAAAAATGATTGTTTATTGAAATTTTTCTCCAATAATGTTTTCGAGTTCAAGCAACCGCTCCTTTCGTACTTGTAGACAGTTGGGATCTGACAGTACGAAAGTTCCCATGCTGCGTAAATCTACAGAATGTTCGAGCAAACAGCTTCTTTATTTTCAAACGTTCTCCTTCATTTGACATCTTTTTTGGAAATGATTATCAGTATAAGTGAATAAAGTATCTAAAACGGACTGTGAAAGTAGCAAGCGTGATAAGAATTAGTGCTCTTGATCAATACCAGAAAATATTCTCAAAATAAATTATTGAAATCTGGAACTAGATTTTAAGCATATTTCTCGTTTCAGATACGTTCATTCATCATTAACAGATTAATTTTAAATTTTATGAACAATTTCTTCAAATAGTTCTTTGAAGAGTGTAGTAATACTCAATTATTATACTTTATTTTTTGTATTTTTACATGAAAAATATTAAAAAATGTGATGAAAATTCAGTAATTGATTCACTCGGAAATAAATATTTTTGATTTAATTGGAATTTAAAATCCTATAACATTTTTCGACCTAATTATACAATTTAATTATGTGTTTATTTCATTTGGTTGGTCAGTTCATAAGTCTTTCTTCGAACATGTTTGATGTGTTCGAAAATATCAACATACAAGTGCGCGCGCAAGCGAGCGAGCGCAGACCAAAAAAATTAAAAAATCAATAAAATCCCCATAATTTATGAACAAAAATGTTTTATCATTAATAAAATTCATGTCTAAAGACCATCATACTATTCCTATATAATGTATTTTACAAGAAAAATGTTTTAGTCATTGTTCTCATGATTTAATTTCAGATAGTTCAAATAAAATTAGCAAATACTTTGATTGTGCACTTCGTTTCGCGTTTAAAAAATAGTGCACTTTACGAAAAGAATCCATTATTTCATTATTCGTGTCTATAATGTAAAACTTTAAAGCTCAAGATTTTTTTTTAAACTGTGATGTGGAAATCAGGCAACTACTCTTTGCAATCTCTCTTGAAAATGTAAAACTGGCTTTTCTACGAATGCCTGCCATATTGAGGGCTAACATCCACCGACCAACGGTCTTTCATACTCGAAAATTCACAGATACTTTATATAAGAAGGAATGTGCAACTTGAAAGTCCCTCAAACAATAAGATTTTGACTTCCTGTGACGGGAGCCATGACGTATTTCAGATAACAGATTTCGATTCAGTTGAACAGAGCATCAGATCACTCTAGATTAAATAAATTTTCAAGAATAATTTTTCTTTTGACAATGTTTAAGTCTTAAATAAGATCATATTAGTGCTTTACTGAAATCTATCACTGTTGGGAACTAAACAAATATGCAGTAAGCTAATTTACAGAATGTTTAAAACATTTCATTCTTCATCTAAGAGTTTTTACTCATTTTTTTTTCTGTTGACCCTGGAATTTCAATCTTTAAAGCCGTTTATATTGCCATCACATTTTGCTGTAGAGCATAGAATTTCTTGTACTATAAATCCCTGTTATAATAAGATCTGGTAAAATTTATTGAATGAATACTAAATAAGATGGTTGAGATTTGCAAACATATCATTTAGTGCCTGACATTTTATCGATCCTCTTGTTATTGCGTGTAATAAAGAAAGGTAAGGTTTTTCATTTTCACATTGCATTTTTGAATTATAAATAACTATGATTTAAAAGTTTAAAATAAAAACTGGATATATATAATATAGACAATATAAGCTAAGCAAAAATGAATACAACATAATCAAAATTACAACAAATAGAAAAAGAATCCAGCCTGAAGACTTTTTCAAGGGTGACCCTCAGGAAAGTATTCATAATAAGGGAATTTTTCTGTGAAAAAATTGGACAAGGTCCAACAGTAATGATCCCTCGTGACCCAAAAATTAAGGCCAAAGAGACACACCATTTTAACAGCAGAAATACAGAAACAAAGCAACATTAAAAAACATGACCAAATAAAGCAAAAATATATAAAATAAAACTACATAAGAATACTCAACCTAAAAATTAAAACAATTCACCCAATAATTAAGAAAACAAAAAAGCAAAGCGCGAAAAAATCTCACCATATCATCCCAACTGCCATTCCAGTTTGAATGCAGTATCAGGCAGAGAAAAAAAAAAAGATAAATGGAGTTTCTGAGCGGCATCAATTTCATTTTTAATTATAAATAAATATTTCATCATTTCTTTTTTTATTATTATTAAAATATTGATATTGCAGTAATTTTTAAGAAAATCATTGTTTAAATTTTAATAAAATTATTTGTTGCTTTTATAAATGAAATTTTATTACGAATTGTTTTAATTTTATTAAATTGTGAGAAAATTAAAATTGTAAAAATTTTAGAGTTAATATTAGAGTGATAATTACAGAGTTTAATTATTTTAAAGCTGAATTCGTCTCTTTTATCATAAACACCAACTATTGTTTTATCATTAGAAATTCCGATCCTCAAATCTAGATAAGTAGCTTCAAGTTATTTTTTATTTGTTTCTGTTAAAATTAATTCTTTAGGATAGCAACTATTTTATTATAGATAATAATATCAACTTAGAGAATATCAATATTGGTATTCTTTAAGTTAATCAAAATTGAATCATCAATAAATCTCCAACCAATAAGCTATTTTTAATTATTTTTTTCTCGTAATAATGCAGAAAAATATTAGTTAAAGCACTTGAAAAATCTCATTGGAATATCCTTAACTTGTTTATAAAAATTAATACTATTGAAAATATAATTTTCGGTAATATTAAAATAGCATTGAAGCCAGCCAGTTATTTTTATTAATGATATTTTCATTTAAATATTCGTCATATATAAGAGTACAGACATTTATTAATTTTTCATGGGGAAGATTGGTATATAAATTTTCAAAGTCATAAATATTAATTTTAAAAATTCCAAAATATTTTTGTTATCATAAATAAAAAAACTATCCTCATCTTCAACTTTATTTAGAATAATTTTTAGGTATTCAAAGAAATGTTTCCCCTAGTAGTAACAGTAACTGCCTGTTCTGCAGGTTAAGAATCTAAATTTGATTGGTTTTTTATGAAATTTTGTCGTTGGAAACGAATAGGTATACTTTAAAAAGCATGTTTTAATTTTAGTTTTCAGCGAAAGCTAACATCCTTTTATACAGTTCCTTTTTACCAATATTAACGAAATTATAAGTTTCTAAGTCAAATTGGAATTATATTCATTAATTAACACTTCTTTATAATAATGTTTACACATTATACATAGTTATGTTTACACATTATATAATTATTTGCCGATTTATCTATTACTGTTATAAGAAATTTCTCTTTTAATATTTTTTCTTTTTTTAATGATTTGTTAATATAAATTCCCCGTTCTTTTGTTCTGACTTTACCCGCATTATACTTTACTTTAATGTCTTCTAAACCATTATTTTCCATTCTTTGAAACCCTCTGGAGGCCATTGGTATTTCCTAGATAATTTAGAAATAAAAATATCTAAATCCAGCCCTATAGAAATTAAGACTTTTTTATTGTTTAATTTTTCTCAGTCTAAATTTAGTTCCCCTTTCCATTAGATCTCTTAAAGAGACAGAATCTATAATTTTTGAATCCCCTGTTATTACATGACCTTTTTCAGCATCTACATGGTCTTTATAAATTTCTTTGTGACAATAGCAGTCTATTTTGCTTATTTTATTTAAATGTTTACTATGTTAATTGTAATTACAAATTATTTTTTTAAAGTTGTTGAATAACTAAAAACTATTGAAACAATAATATTTTCTTCTAAAACAAAGAAAACTTTGTTATTCTGCATAATTTCAGGTAACTTTAGTTTTTCGTAGTTAATGTCCCAAAATTTTATTAAGCAGAATTCTTTGTTTAAAATATTTTCATTATTAATTAATAAATCGTTTTTTCCAATACAAAGCTTAAATTTAATAAGATCTAGAATTACATATTTAGTGTAAAAATTTTTAATCTTTAAATCATCGAGTTTATTATTTCTAAACCATTTAATTTTACTTTTTCTAAGACCAAAAATATATTTCCTAATTTTGTGAATGTTTTCGCTATTGTGAACTAGATTAGAATAATCCAGCAATTCCTCAAATATAATTTGAAAATTATCTCCTTTACCTCTTTTAAATCTCTTACTGAAGTTTTCTGTTTTCAAAAAATCTTTAAAAATATTAAATTTGTTGCAAATACAAGTATTGTTTATATTCCCATAACCTCATCACTTAATTTGCTATTCAGGCCATAAAGAAATAAAGTTTTTAAGTTATAAATATATTCGAGGTCTAGTCTTTTTTTAAACTTGTTCGAATCCGAAATAAATTTTAATTTAAATTCTAATTTTTCATTTCGTTTACTTAATTATATTGTTTCATAAATAGGTTTTATTTATTTGTGAACTTTTTTTTGTTTAATTCCTAATTAAATTTTAATTTCGATTCCGACATAATTAGTTTTGGTTTAATTTTTGATGACTCTGGAAATGGGTTTTAATTATTTAATATTTTTATGGTTGTTTATTTATATTTTCATTTGCTTTTGAATTTAGACTCTTAGGGCCCAGAGTTCTCAAGTATTAGATGGAACCTCTTCGGCCAGTCCAGTAAACTGGTAAGTAGTTTTAATTTCACACTGTTGATTCTTCTTAAATCGTGTGATTTCTTGTTGCTTACCTATTTTGTCTTATTGTTTTGGTTTGAAAAAGCATGTGCACAATGAACAACTAATTTTTATGCATTCTAAAATAAAGTTTAGAAGTCTTATTGTTTTATTATAATTTAAAATTTAATTAACTATAAGAACATTTATCCATGCTTTACTTGTAATTGATCAAAAAATCTGGATAATTATTTTACTGTTACTTTTTTTTATCTAAGACATTATATAAAGTATGCTTACTTAAATCCCCTTTAGAACAATGACAGCTATATTTATGACATTGGTATTTAGGTGCAATCAAATGAATATGGGATGTGACCTCTTGCATCCGCCATTCAACTCTGTAGTTAGCGCCCCAATTTCAGAAATGTAACATAATAAAGGAAAAATGCCAGTTGCAAAAACTGTATTATTGATTTAGCGGCCCAACTGCTCTTCATTGTCTTCAGTACAAATTTGTGCCCATGTTTGAAATTCACAAATCACACTTTTTACCATATCAGTTAGTGAACTAATGAAAGCAGCAGTAATATGCAACGGGAAAGTCTGAGACACCTACTGTTTGAGTCATTATATCAAGTTTTAAGTCGCGTCATTATATCAATATATTTTTACAGAAAAATATATTGGTCTTTTTTTAATTCAAAGTAGCATCTTCTCCATTAATCCATGTCTTGTGACGTCCCAATTCGGGAAAATCCGAATTAACAAATGTGCATTTTAAGCATTCTGTTCTTAGTATTGATGTTCACAGCAAATCTTATTGCATTAAATAGGAAATGCTCTATAACTTTGTAACTGATATTTTTCCTTCCTCTTGTACTGTTTTTTTAGATTCAATCTCTAACTATAGAATTTATTGCTAAGTTTTTGCTGTAAACGGTGGCATGGAGTAGTGTACAGACATTTTATCTAAAAACCACGTTAATCAATATAGCTATAATAGTTTTGAAATAGTGTATTTAAGTAGATACCCTGTATTAATGGTCTCTAAATTCAGTTTGAAAAAACTGCTGAAAGAAAGAACATTTTATTGAAGTAATAGGGGGAAAATAATAACTGCGAGCTTAATGTTCTTTAAAATTGACAGCAAACAAGATAACAGAGATATAACTCTGAAGGCTTAGCGTTGCTGTGTACTTACACAATTCCCGACAGACATAGACAACCCCCTATATGTTTATGATGGAATGGTGCTACATTGATAGAATAGACATGACAATGGCCCTGGGGTCCGTCGTCATAGGGCGTCAAATTAAGAAATGCAACGTATTGAAAAAAAATTACCTTTTTAAAATTTTTATTTCCCGAACCATTTTTTTTTACAAATGAAGTTTTAAAATAACTTGATGCATTTAGTTATCTTGAAACTTCCCAAATTCAAATCACTGAAGCTCCGTGCACTTATGTCGTTTTTGACATTCGCAATCAAATTTTGAGAGTTCGAAGGAGCAATTTTTTTTTTTATTAATAAGCAAAGGCAGATATGTCGCCTCAATATAAATGAATCATGGAAGTAGTATTTGAGTTTTACATTCTCAAGATTTTCTTTGTTGAATGTGTCTGGTTAAATATAATAAGCATTATTTACTAACACTACTGAACTGAATTAAGAATATATATTCTAGTTCAGAATTATTCGTTAAGAATACATGATTATTTATATTGATTTATCTATGTATTGCGCTCTTTTTTGCCAATTCATCAGCCATATCAAGTTTGGAAAAAGAACCAGTAGCAATCCTGAAACCCCGCTGTCCAATTCAAGTACTCCCCCATCCTTACAGCCTACAATGTGTGAATCTGACTCTTCGAGTATGAATAGCTTCGAGTTGGAAAGACCAGCAGATTCTGGTATGGAAAGTATGTCCTCTGCAGATGCACCTCTGACAGCTAGTTTGCATCCTCCTTATTCTCATTTGTTTTATGAGAATGAAAAAGGCAAGTTTAAATGTTATTTCTAAATACTTAGCTTACTCTCTTGTTTTTTTAATTTATTTGACTCTTGTGTAAACTTGGAATTTTTTTCCAGCTTTTCACTCATTTCTTAGTGTTTTTAAGTTCTAAAATTTTGTATGCTTTTTTAATAGTGGGGTTTTTAAATATTTTTTAGAAAGAACTCAGTTAAATTATTTTTGTTTATTCGATAAAACTCTGAGAACCTATTTAATAGTAAATGCAAGGTAAATGAATTAAAAAATGGTATAAAGTTTGTAATAATAAATTATAAAAAGGTAAAATATTTTTTTAAAATTAAGATGCTTTTTAAAAAGCACTTTTATTACTAATGTACTAAAATGTAGAAAATGCTAAAATTTAGAAATGTAATTTTTGGGAGAAGTACGAACGGGGGTACAAACTCTAGAGATGTAGACTACAATATAACAAAATGGGGAAATCACAATGTATATCACAGCAAAAAAGTTTTAAACATTCTAAAAGTATTAAAATATATTAAAAACCTGAGTAAAATTCCAGTTTATTTGAGAGTATTTCTATCAGAGCCACACATTTTCACGATCTTCTTTCGACGTCCATACTTTTGATAAAAACAAATATTTACCACTTTTTAAAACACTAATAAAAGCGTGTTTTAAAAAACTTTTATTTTTGTTATTCGTGTTTTTTCACATCTATTTTTACTCATGATAAATTTAAGACATTTTGGTTACATTGTTTAATTTCTTTAGGCATATTGTTTCTTTTTAAAAGTTTGTTGTAATATTCTATTTATGGTAATTATTTTAATTTTTTTTTAATTTTGTTAAATCATTAAATACTTGCTGCAATTATCAAATAAATGAAAGAGAAATTACAGATTAATTTGAGAAAAATCGTCATACTTAACATTATATTTTCAATTTTAAACGAAACATTTTGTATGCAGTCATCTTTGGCCAAAATCTATACAAATTTTTGACAGCCGTTAAAATTAAATAATATTTAGTTACCATAAAAACATTTAAGAAGGATTGGATTTTCTGCATATAAATTAAAATTTGATATTTTCTTTAGTTCGATCTCTGGAAGATATGCATGTGCTGGATAGTGTGACAGATGCAGAACTAGAAATTTCTAAACTGAAAATTGATAAACTGAATTTATTAAAAGAGATATCGGTAAGTATTTAAAAAATTACCCATACCTCATGTTTTCAAATTGTCAAATTTTTATGATACTGGGCATTCAAAAGATTGATTATTCTACATTTAACATCATATATAATATATTTCATTAATTAAATATTGAATATTGATAATTTTATAAAATTTCCATTGCTGAATAAATTAAACTGATGCATTATTATTATTTTTTTTGGGGGGGGGGATTTTTATAAAGAAAAAAAGTTCGATTTCTATATATTTTCTCAGCTATGAATGCTGCCTTAAGAATCATAGTTATTGATAATATTCTTTGAATAGTTGTGATATAAAGCAAATCAGATAATAAAATTTCTATTTGATTTTTTTCAAAATCTAAACACATGCAAATATTTCAAACAACAATGTAAGACAATTTTTTGTCCAGATTTCGCACTATTCGGGTTCCAGCATATTTATTAAACACACGAATAGGGGTTTTCTTTCCCACTTTATCGCCTTTCTAATTTTCTATGAAACATTTAGTATATTGTTAAAGTATCTTATTTAGAACAGCTTCATACTCTCATTCTCTGTTATTCTTATTTGAAATTTTTACTAGCTTGCAACAAAGTAATAATTTGAACTCACTCCTTATAAACGAACTTTCCAGAAAAGGGTAAAGGTAATTTTGTCATTACACAGGCTGATTCAAAAATCCGATAAAAAGGGTAGGTCCAAGTCATTTTTGCAGTAGAGCATGGTATTGGTTGCTCAAATGGTGACAGCTACAGAAAATGTTTTTCATACACCAAATAAAACACAAAAACAAATACACAATAGTACTACGCAATTATATAAACAGCAACGTGCTTCACTTGGCAAGTCCTTTGAGCATTTACTTGAATTTTCCAAAGACTGGTTGTTGCTCTTTTTATCTGTCGGTGTTGTGTTATGAGTATTTTTTCAAGCAAGAGTTGCTTTGCTATTCGAAATTTATATTCCATTAAGCTTGTATTGTACACCTTATTGGGTGAATCCTTTTCTTTTACTTGGTTCATAAGTACTCGATTCCAAATTGTTTTCTTGTAATGGTTATCCCTTGCTTTTGCTATGCCATATTTTATTGTAAATCCTAATTTCGCTGCAAAAATCTCATTTCTATAAGATTGATACATCAATAAAGTTTAAGGGCTTTTATATACTCATGTATTTCTTTTCTTTTCAATAATTTCTTATCGTAAATATGTAAATGTAATAAATATTATATTTAATATCTCTTAATCATTTTTGTCGCTCTTATTGCTATTTATTTTTTTAAAAAATTCTGTGATTGAGACGAATCAGTGTTAAAAAAATTCCTTACTTTTGCCTCAGATATATTTCTAAAAAAGTTTGAATATTGCAAAACAAATAATTATGAACTTTGATGTTTCCTATGAAAATTATTTTCATCTAAGTACAACTCAACTCTTTTTTAATCTTCAGGCATGCCAAATAGAAATGAAAAGGCTGAAAGCGAATGAGATAAAATTGTCAACTGAGTTGTCAATCTTAAGGCAAGATAATAAACGTCTAACTGCAGCCTTAGCGGGCTATCAAAATGGGCATGATTCTGTTGTGTGATAATTACACCCCCTGCTTCATCTGATCATGTATATAAATATATCCCTGTCCTCATGTGATACATACTAAATGTTATTTATGTTTAAATTGCTATTATGTTTTGAATTGCTTTTTTTTTTTGTAAGTTCTGTTCATAGCCATATTTGAAACATTATTTTCATATTTTTCATTTAACATATAAAACTGCTAAAAGATTTACGAATTTTCATGTCTGTTTTGCATTTAATGCTTTGCAACAAAATTGAAATAAATGTTGCAAATTTTTTTATTTACATCAAATCATCCTGAAACATCCATTTGTAAATTTTTGTATATACATAACTTATGAATCTTGTCATTGTTGATATTTATGACATGCAGTCAAATATTTATGTGCAAACTGTGTGTGCATTTTGTGCTAAAAATACTCATAATCATAAAAATAACTTAAATATTTGTCAAAAATGATTTTTATATGGTATCAAATCAAAATGATTTTTATATCATGGATTATATCAAAATTGTTAGAAATTTTTATATTCATGTTAGTGAAAATTGATTCACATTTTTTAATTATTTATCTGCTGTTATGGAAAGAGAATAACTAATTATGGTAAATGATAAATTGAAATGACATGTTATATTTTTATAGATAAAAACATTTATAAAATGTTCCTTACTTGTTACAAAAGCCATCGGTAGCTACTTTAAATGAAATTTCACCATGCTGATCGGATTTCAAAATTTTACTTTTTCTCTCCCCGTCATTATTATGTATAGCTAATATTACAGAAGGTTAGTTTTATTCAAAAGGTATGTGGGATTTTTCATCTTTCTAAAAAGGTGGTTATTATCATTCTTCTAAAGAAATTATCAACTACCAAGCAAATACACCAAAGCTGAATGTATTTTGTAATGATTTATTTTTAAAGTTATTTATCAATAAATTTGCATTGCCACTATTATGCTATATTTAGTTCGGATTTTTTAATATTCTATTGACTGCAAGTTTGTATTTAAAGTCTATTTGAATCAAATCTTAAATTATTTTTGACTATTTCAAAATAGGTTTCTTGTTAAACGCTAATGAAAAATTTTTACAATTTATACTGAATATTTTGAGTTTTACTCGTGAATATTTCTCTTTCATTTAGGTTGACTTCAATAATTAGTCATTAATCATTAACGTATTTTCACTTATTTTAAAAAAAATATATGAACAATTTAGCTAATTGTCTGTGATGCTGGGGTCATATCCATTATGAATAATAAACAAAAGAAAATATTGAAATATTTTTCTTTAAAATATTCCGACTGCAATTTACTCAATCATATTTTCTTGAATAATTAGATTTAATAAAATGCAGAACATAAGAATACTTTGAGGATTCAAATGTTCTCATAATATGAATCTTCAAAATGATTAACTAATATATTAAACATCTACAATCGTAACGTCTTCCTTTTTGTAAATTTCAATTGATAGAAACTATGTAATTATTGTTTTGCTAAATTTTTGAGGGCATTTCAGAATATCTCAAAACAGTCTCCTATTCTATGCCACTAATTATTTAATTTCAACAAGTTCTTTTCTATACTTTAATAATTTTCCAAACAGTTTAGAATCTCTTTAATTTCTACAATCGATTCACATATCTAAATTGCAGAATTCTAGGTTTATATTGTATTGTCCTGTTTACATTATTGTCTCGCCCCAAATTAAAATAATTGAAGTTAGACTGAAAAATTTTGCTAATAAACTGTATGATGCACATATTTCCTTTCTGTTTGACTACTTATTAGTTTAGAAAATGATATTTTAAGGAATAAAATTATTTATTGAATATTGAGGGAAAAAGCAGTCATAACTTTGTATAAACCAGACGATTTTCTCAAAAATAAAAATATTCTATTCATATTAAATTTGAAATGTTTAACGCAAAAACAGTAATTAAAATAGGTAAATGGTTTTTGTTTCTGAAATACAAAGTTATATTCCTTGAAATGAGTGTGAAAAATGAAATATTTAAATGTGTAAAATTTTACCATATAGCTTATAAATTTTAATGATTTGTAAATATATTGTATATTTAATAAAAAGAAATATATTAAAATATGTCAGAAATATTGAAGACATATGAAATGTGTTAATACTTATGTATGAAATGTGTGAAACTCTGTACTCATGGATTCATCCAAAACAAGTGTTGAGACAATATTGTTCAATAATGGAAACCAGAATCTATCTGTTGCAGCCAAACATTCTACCTCTATGAAAGAATCCTTTGAATATTTGAAAAGAATGAACTGATTTAAATGCAACCAGCATACATTCTGGTCATTTGAAAGTGGTAGTAATCTTGAAATCTTCTATAGAGCATACGAAGAACAGCTGATTTTCATGCGACCGGAATAGCAGAACAAGACATTACATTGTAAAAAAAGCCTAAAAAACATACAATATTGAAGAGAAAAAAGAAATATACATAAAATCATCCATTATTGCAACAAATAAATATAATAACTCTAGCACATAACTCTTGCTTTACTAAAAGTTTTGTGAGATCCATGGGATAAGAGAATCAACCTTAAATTAAGATTCCTGAAAGACAGAGTCTGCAAGCGTTTTAGAAAATGCAAATTTTCAGACTTGTTCCAACAAGAAGAAAAAAAAATTGGAATGCGTTTCCCCGTTAGGCAACCAGTTTCTTAGGTGATGTCTAGCCAATGTTCTATTAATGATGGGCATGTCTGTATAAAGAAACATGGTTGTATATGCCTCTAAAAATACTTCACCCATCACAATTCATTTCCTTTCAAACATGATATTTTAGTATTACTGTTTATCTAGACTAATGAATCTCATCGCCCCATTTTAATCTGTGCCGTAAGCCCTTCATAAAAGTATCATTCCAATCTATATATTTCTATACTATTTTCAAAAACAGACAATTCACATGATAAATGCTGCAATCAGTCTTTCCAAATCGGAATTTCTTGCTTTCTTTGTAAAACACAGAAATTTTTGCAGTTTAATTTTTTTAAGCCAATTACTAAACCAGGTATCAGAAAAGGGAGGCTCACTTTTAAATTGTAAATTATGCACATGTCTGTCAAAATAAAATATTACTTAATTTAAGTAAAAGAAAATTCCTAATAGAATTCGTGAAAACTACTTATACACCATGTTATACTTTTCTAGCACGTAATTCTCTCTTTTGATGACACGATTCAATTGATTCCAAAAATCAGAAATGGACGCGCTCATTTACGCTCAGTAGAGTGAAAACCAAATAAGAATGCTGTATCGTGAGACTCTGATGTGCTTCTCAGAAGAAACTCTCTGCCTGTGAAGAAGACCATTTTGAGTTGGACGCGTTCAAATGGTTCTCTCGAAATATATATCGGGCCAACAAGCTACGGATTTAAATTCAATTCCAGGAATTTCTGTCACCTATAATGAATCTTCCATGTGAAAGATATTTCGCAGATTTTATTTATGAATGTGTAAACTCTGATGGACTTCAAGATGCGTTATTTGATATACTAATACTTAAAAAGGAATTCAGTGACATACTCGAGGTAAGGATTTAGAATAAGAATAAGAAATTACAATATTTTGTAACCAGTCATTTACAAAGTAAAAATAGTGATAATAAAATAGTATCGGTTGCAACCAAATTAACACCAGGTATGGTAGATAATTTTTTTTAAAGAACAACTATCACAGATCATTCCAAAAGAGATAAATGTTAATTGTGGACTTGGTTTGGTCAAATTGGAAACAAAAATATCATATGGCAATTTTATCATTGAAACTTTTGTGAACCTTTTAACGAAGTCTATAACCAATATACTTTCTTGCTTTTGCACAATAAAGAGAAGTGTCTTTCCAAAGGAGCAGTATTAAAGAATTTTTTTTCCTTTGATTAAAGTAAATCAAAAAGTTTTTAAATATGTTGAACTCAGTAATAAAAAATGGTTACAAAATCATATTTTTAAATGGACATAAACCAATATTTAAATACAATAAATAAGAAATTGTAAGATATATATATATATATATATATATATATATATATATA
>JAPMOQ010066939.1:1269422-1319206 GCA_026543055.1 Argiope trifasciata | reverse complement strand
AATATTGGAAAAAATGTTTAGTTTTGTTCAAAAATTGTTTACTCCCCCCAGATTTAGTGGAAGGCACACTGTTATATTTCTCTACGTCGACGAAATATCAAGATCATTTTCTATAAATTTCGCATTTATAATTATTTAAGCGAAATATTCCGAATTAAAATTTTGTAAGAGCTACAAAGAATTTAGGAAAGAAAAAAACATTGTCGTTTTTTATTGAAACCTCCTCGAAATTAATAAGTGATCCTAATTTTAGGACTTTTCTTTATATTGATCAAACAGTTTTTCAACTAGAACTTTAATTTTTTTTAATCTGCTAGAACTGCACAATACAAAATTTATGAACTTCAATGCGAATTTAGTGAGACAGAAATCTTTTTTTCCCAACATATAAATTTCCAGAGATATAAATTCTTAAAAGATGGTATCAAGTTGTTTTTAATACTTTGTACTGTATATCTGATACCTTTAATCAATAAAAAACTTGAGCATTTTCAAATCGACATATTTTCGCAAACAGAGCTTTCGAACATATATTTTATTAAACAATATGAAAGAAATCAGATTAACATTGCGAGTTTGAAACATCATCTTGTTTGAAAACGAGAGTATATTTCACATGCTTTCGTCATACATCTTATTTACCGAATATTCTTGAGAAATTCAGCGGTAGAATTCTCATTAGAAACTGCAATAAACTTACGACTATACAGTTTTATTTTTAAAAATATCTTTTAAATAATATGAGGAATAAATTACTTTATCAAGGCTTTACAAAGAACATTCTCTATAAATCTTCTTCATGAAGTTTGCATGATCGAAGTCTAAACAATACTCTATGATCGTATCTTTATTTCTGGACTTTCTATAATAACTTTTTAAAATGTTAGCATACAGCAAGACTTATAAAGTAATGGCCTGACTCTTACATTGTCAAAAAATATAAGAATGGCTTTTGACCTCTTGGAAAGTTGTTTTTAATGATATGTATGGTGTAGGCAATTAGTTTTTAAAGAATTCCGGTTTATATGGCATTTTTGTTATATGGCTTGTTTTATTTTTACCTCATTAAATTATTTAGATGAGTGGTAGAGGGTAAAGTCTAATACAAAGATTATTATTTTTAAGTGTAAATTTTAATATTATTATCCATACAAGTTAAATATATTATAGAATATTAAAAATCCCAACATACAGTTTGACGAACAAAAAATGATAATAAGGATGTTTAAAATTACGTATTATTTATTTGAATTATTATATTTTATTATTATAAAGAAGACTATTGCAATACTTATAAGTTAACTGGTGGATATTATATTATAGTGCCTTTATGTAGAGCACAAACTTATTGTAACATTAAGAAATATTATTCTCAATTTTCATGTTGCCAACTTATGACTTTGCATAAAAAATTTAAGTAATTATTCTAAAAATGGCTTTTAACCCCCCCCCCGCAAAAAAGCTGCCCACATCTGCAAAATATTCGAACTCCCGAGGAGGGGGGGGGGGATCTCGCTCGCGATTTTTTCTAAACTCAAGTACTTTCGCAACACTCGTTCTCGTTTTCAGGTAATCCAATCTGTCTATTATCTCTATTGGACCTCAATTTTCTCAAACTAAAATCCCCATTTTTCAATGTTGATACTGCATCTGATGATAATTCAAATGCTGCATTTACGCTATTAGCACAAAAATTTAAATAATTTATTTATAATCCATAATTTATCTGAGTTGTATTTGCCGGTTTCATATTTTTTTTAAAATTTGATGTTTCATTTTAAGCACTAAATATAAATGAAGAAATTTTACAACTTTCACACTTTTTGCTTTGACTTTCTCGTAGCTACTCTGTTTTTCTTAAGTAATATGCATAATAAAATCTGTTGATTTATGTCATATAAATTCAATCTTGAATTTATATGACATGATCATAATGACACATATGACTCTGCTTTGAATTTTTTATTAAATAACTTTTATTTAACTAAGGGGAAAAAATTTCAGCAATTCTGCCTTTTTTGGTATAGGAAGCGTAAGAGTTTCCTTATTTTTAATTAATTTTGGATGCTACATTAGATTGTATCTTAATCTTTAAAGCCAATTATATTTCTTTATCTAAACATACTAATTTACTTTTTTTCTTTATTCGTTATTTAACTTCTCATTTTCAACTTCAATTTTTTTTTCCTCATTTATACGATCCTTTATATTTTGTATTAAATCAATATCACAATCTTCAATTAGATTTTTAAATCGATAATTTTTGCACAAATTTAATTCCGACTCCACAGCGACAAGACAATTCATTTTTCTTTAATTCCTTGAAAATAGACATTTTCAAATCCCACTGAAAATTTTCAAAACCAACAAAAATTATTCAATACTAACTGCAAAACAATTAACACACATTAAACAAGTTAAATAAACGTCACCATTGCCTCAACACAATTTACAAAACTGCCCCGGTAACTGATAATATAACTGACATACGCTATTAAGTCATCTCGATAACTAACAGAACTCAATTTCTTCAACAAATATAATGCCTTTATTTCAAGGAAACTAATTTAATACTATTACCATATCAAAATTAACAAAATACAAATTCATCAACTTAAACGCAAAACTCAAACTCCCCTTAGTTGAATTCGAAATCATTCAAACCACAAAATATCTCAATAGAAGCAAGAACATCGCAGATTCGATCCATCACTCCACAGGTGTATGTTTTCTTGCACCTCTGTGGTAGGGGAGTATTGTGGTGACAACTTAATAAGCCAGTAACAACCAATAGACAGAGACGTACGTTTTTGCCGAAAGGTTACGTTACTGGACTTCGAACCCGAACATCGCAGGTTCGATCGGTCACTCCACACCTAATGCCCATTGCTCTCCAAAAAAAATGTGTTACTCTTTTACCGTATTTCCTACTACCAAGAAGGTAACTCGCACCCTGCAAATGGCATGTTACTTTCTAAAAACGGACAAACTCAAGTGCTCCCTAAAAGAAGCTTATTGGTCAGGTTATTTACAGTAGTAGCCGGAGAAAACTTCCCTCTGTATGGATCTTCTGAAATGGAGTTGAATCAGTCATATTTAAATGTTTTCGCTGGGATGAAAACTCGTTAATGGAGTGAAGAACGGAAGTAGCGGAGGGATATGCAATCAATATCAATGCACTGTACAAGAATAATATAAAATAATAATGAGATAATGTGCAGCTATGCAGGAATGCATAAAATCCCACCTACTACACTTTTTTTTATCTCATATACTTTTTCCATCTACACGCCATAATTTGAACAAAGTATATATTTTCATATAACTTTTCTGCTACAAAATATTCTCCTCTCCTGTAAAAATTGTTCTTCTAGTGAGGAATTAAATGTGAATAGAGTTGGTTAAAATTTTTAATAGAAATGACATATTTTTTGAAAGGCATTTACAGAATTTTCAAAACCTTATTATTACTTTATTCTTCCTAAAACTATTAACCATTGAAATGCTATTGGAATACCAATTTTAACACTCCATTTTTAAATCCGAATGCCTTCTAAAGGAAAGCATTCAAATTTATAAAATATTCACAACATTTCGAATTTACTATACCTTTTTAAAAGTATCGCAACCAAAGTAAAACCCTTCCTTTTTCAAATAACTTATAAGAAAAATGTTTTGTTCGTATAAGATGCGATATTATGAACCATTTTTCTTCATTATCATTAACTCATAACTCAACATGACCAAATCTGACTCTTACGTTCCGAACCGTAGCCACGAAACATAAATATTCACAATT
Organism: Argiope trifasciata; assembly: GCA_026543055.1. Classification (NCBI taxonomy): domain Eukaryota; kingdom Metazoa; phylum Arthropoda; class Arachnida; order Araneae; family Araneidae; genus Argiope; species Argiope trifasciata. Next base: position 1,315,407 of record JAPMOQ010066939.1, on the reverse strand, counting down.
TTTTTTCCAGAATTTGAGCTGAATTACAGGAAAATTTTTCCAAATTGTTTATTCTCGTGAAAGAATTTTTTCTTTCGAATTTCACCTGCAGATTTCTGAAAATGTTATAAATCATAGTATCAATAGCTGAAAGTGAGTAACAGGAATAGTATCCAGCCTGGAAGGTCAAATTTATATTTGTTTTAAACTTTTAATGGCAGAAGTTGATGATTGATCTCTTAGGAGGTGGAGGGGCCAATTAACCATATCCCCAGTTTTATTTGACCTTGCTAGACTACAGATCAGTATTTATCCAAAAATTTTCAAAAATTATGCTTAGTATTTAAAAACTTGCTATGAAATGCAATTGACTTGTGGAATGAAATGCAATTAGAACTTGGGGGATGTCGACAAACGGACATAACGTTTAGATGTCCCTGGCCCCATCCATATAAAATATTTTCATTTCATATTTTAAATGTTAGAAGTTGATGCACACAGAGCGTCTCAAAACTGCCTATATTTGTGAAATTGGACACTTTCAAAAAGAAACTGAAGTTTATTAATGTTTAGCTTCTTAAAATGTACATTAAATTTCATTTTTGCTGCATAGTGAGGTTTTCTTTTTTTTTCCGCAAAATAAAAAAAAAATTATCTCAAAGATTCATTTTGCAAAATTCAATGAACGCTGTTTAGGAAATAACATGAAACATTTTGAGGCACTGAAGGAGCTAAGAATGCTCTTAAAATCTGCAGGGTTGCAGTTAATACACATTTTGAAATATTCATCAATAATTCGTATTTTTAAAGCTTTGAAGTAAGATTTGTAAGTCATTTTTCCCTTTTAATCATAGTCATAAGAAGATGAAAAAAAATAATTGAGCTGTAAAAATAAACTTTACTTATAGTGGTAAGTTTTAAAATATTTAGTCAGTTCTGGAAAACACATACATGCACACGCACACAAAATGAAGCACTCTACACATAAGAAAATAAAATTTAGTATACTTTTGGCATATTTTAAACATAAATATAATTGAATGTTATTAAAGAAACCTGTTCGATATTATAAAAATAGGCATTTTCTTTTGGGTCACCTTACGTTATGAGATAAGCAATAAAACAAAATAATAATAATGTTCTTTGTACACTATTCACTTTCGGTACGATGGTGAATAAATTTTTAACTTGACAAATAGCGATTTGTTTTATATTTCGAGGAAAAACTATTACTTAGTAGTATTACTGTGTAGATTATTGTAATGGTAAAATGCTATATATGCAGTCATGAAAGTATATAAATGGGGATCAAGTAAATAAAGGATTAAGAATATAGCTATTTTTAGAATTTAAAGTTAATTTTTGGGTTTTTTTTACTTCCATAATTAATAATGCTTGTTGTTGTCAATGAAATATTACATTAAAGGCAATTTCAATATTAATACCAAGCAATGTTTTTTGTATACAATCATTGTAAATTCTGTTTTTTTTTTCATTTTTCATCCTTATATCGCAGGCAGCTTAATATCACTTACCAGTCTTGTTCTATTTACTTATATTTTTTAAAAAGGGAATGAATTAGAATAAATTGTTTTTAAATTAGCATTTCAAGGTGAAGGAGTGTTATAGCATTATGAATTTATTACTTTATTCAGGTTGTGCGTGTACAACTGAAGGGTTTTATATTTATAAGATTTTGTTCCACTATTTGTAGATGAAAATTAATGTTGCATTCCAACTTTAGCATAATGATTCAAAAATATCTTTTTACATTTTGTCATTGTAATATTTAAAGATCATTAATTTTTAATACTATATTTGCTTATTTCTTTTTTTTTTCAAAGATAGCATTGAGTTCACTAGCTTAAATGTATATTTGAAGAAAATTCCACTTCATTCAAATTCAAGGAATAGTGTAATTTTCTAAAGAATTTCTAATAACAGTTTATCGTTCTTGTCTTTATAGAACTGTATTTAAGAGAAATTCTTCGTTGGTCTAAAACAGACATTTAATTCTATTTTTCCTTAAGAATACAAAGAAATATTAATTAGTTAAAATAATTAATTTTTAAAAGGAAGTTGAAATTTCAAAGATTTAAAAGTATTTTAAAATATCAGTCGCATATCACTTTATCAGTATATATTGCTTTCAAATTGCCTAGCTAAAATTAATATTTCCGGTTGATGAGATGAGCATTAAGACTGTAAGGATGTTGAAAAAGCATATATTTCAAAAGGTATTTTTCATCATTTAAATGTTTTAACTTCACTCATTTAATCGTGAAAATTTTGAAGGGGAATATAGAAAGGTCGGTATTATTGAGATTAATTCATAATTTTCGTTACATAATTTTATGAAAATGAGAAGGCTTATGGAATTCAATAATTTACATTTTAGTTACAGCTTTATTGCACTAAATATTCTCTTAAAGAATACTAATCACTGCTAAATACTTGAAGTTCTTATTTAAAAAATCTTTAACTGCTTGTAATGTCCCTCTTTTCATTATTATTTTAAAACCCTCTTCAGCTTAACCTACTGTAAGACAGGCATAAGGCACAGCATAGGATAATGCGGGAGCCTTTACAATTATTGTATTTTAATTACTGCTCCTGTTCAAAGCAAGTTAATTGAAATAAACATTTACTCTACTGTAGCTGGCTGGAGGAGAGAAGAAGTTGTAATATTATGAAAAGTGCTTTAGAAAGAACCACAGAATGAAAATTATGGTTCTATCTAAAGTAGTATGAAAAGTATTTTAGATAGTATCATATAGCAAAATGTATTTTAAATTAAGAATAATAAGATTTTTTTGTTAAAAAAACCAACTTCATACTAAGTATAGACTTAGATTAAAATATATAAGAACATTGACTTCCTGTTATAAAAGATTCCCGCATTCTGAAGACCAAACATTCTTTTTTTAAAGTCAGTTACTTCAACACAGCACAGCCAAAACCAAATAGATTATACAAGCTTCTCATATCGCGCAATATCCTCGTACTGGCTACTTACTACTTCAAACTTTACTAAATACAGAATCTCTCCCTTCGAGATACGGTGATTTAATCGATATTTTAAGAAATTGAGGTTAAGCTACTTAAAAATAATTCATTTTTTCAGTCACGAAAGGACATTCAGGTCCTAAAAGAAATGTTGATATTTAGATATGCAAAATTAAAAATGCAAAACAGAAAAAAAGGCAAATTTGAATAAACCTATCTGATTTTTTAAAAAATTGTATGCAGTTACAAATTTTATAACATTTTTCTCTTTTTTTTTTTCCTTATAATTTTTTTTCTAGTAATATTACTGTCCTTCATTGTATACCAAAGTTGTGTCGATGTCACATGTATTGAAAATAAATGTGATACTAATATTTTCAAATAGAATGAATGGTGCTTTTGTGTAGAGTATGATGTATAAGTTATTTATTATTATGAATTGTATTTAAATTTGTGTCATGTTGATATTGTTTCGAAAGTAAAGAATGTTATATGAAAAAAAATTCTTGAGATGGTCAATAAAGTAATTGAATAATTGCTATGAATGGTTATTACAATAATTTACACTAGAAATGAAACGTAATACTCAATTCTAATATTGAAAGTAAAGCAGTGAAGTAAAAAATAAAGATTTCTGAATATGTTTTACATTAGTGAGGTCATTTCCGATTTCTCATTAGTTTAAATGCAAAAAAAAGTTATGTTCATATAAAGATTTTTTCTTCATGTTTAGTCAAATTGTATAATAAGAAAGTGCCTTGCCTATTCAAAAACTACCATTTCCGAAATTAAGTTGCAAATGGTTGTTCACAAACTTTAATTGCAGCTCAGGCTCTCAGAGACACATCATTTTTAAAACAGAATATGGGATATCAGTTAAAGAAAAGAATACAATTCAACACAGGTTTTCACGCTAGCATATTTGCTTGGATTACAACACTTGAGAATTTTAAAGATTCCATGCTGTTGTTTATGCAGTTGTGTTTATATATTTCATTGTACATTTTATTTAGTGCATCCCTTGTTTAATTTAGGTTTATTGAGGATATTGCATCCTAGATGCCTGTTATGCAGCATACGACTTCCCTTGGGCGATTTCAGAATCTAATGTAACGAAAACTTATTTTTAAATTCCTGGAAGACTCTTAAAATTGTAAACGAATTTTTGATATACCTTGTATTTCTAATATATTGAAAATTACAAAGTGAAAGAAGATGCTCTTCATTAGTAAAAAAATTTATGTATTCAGTCCAAAATATTAAAATGTTTATAATTTAGCTGAATTAAAGAAACAGCAGTAGATATTTGCTCATTTTTTTAACAACTGATGTCTCAGGCATTAAAAAAATCCATCTTCAAAATGCAAATGTATTCTGCATATAAATTTCAGCTCCCACCTTTAACTGACATTGAAAAAAAAAACTGTCTATATTACTAAGTTGAAGAACAAGTTACACATAGGATAGTTTTTGTTTCGATAGAATGATGACAGAACTTTGTTTTGAATCAGTTAAAATAAAAACAAATTGTGCTTGTAAAGCAACAAATCCATATTTTTTTCTCGACAAATTCGATGAGTAAAGAAATGAAACTTGGGCAAAAAAAAAATCATTTTTATCAAAACGAAGAGAGAATAAAAAAGGAAATTGACTATACGTTGAAACATTTCACTTTTATCATAGCTGAGTAAAAAGAAAAATTATTTAAAGTGAAATATGACTATTACGATATTATTCTTTTTGTATACAGCAGACCACTCAGGAATTGTTGTGGCCAACTCTATCATAATCCATCCATATCACTGTCTAATTAACCCAACTGGCATCCTAATGAAGGCGGTTGCTTCCAGCAGCGAAACGTTCGATTTTTAACCTTCCTCTTAACTTTTTCCTCATCTTCTACACCTATAATCCTGAAGTAGACCACCATTTTGAGAATTCTACTCAAAATTCTTCGCATTCCTTCAAATGTTCGCTCCACAAAAAAATAAAGAGAAGAATTTTTAAGCTTTGGCATAGCTAGCAAAAAACTATCGGTGCAGAGAAATATGTCTTTCAATGTTTCTGAAGTTCTGTAATTTCTATGCATTCCTTAAAATAATTATAAACTGTTCCGAATCCTCCACAGATGTATTAATTTCCCCCCTTCTTCCAAATCTTTGGAAAGATGCGGGTAATATTCCATGTCCTGATATAATTTGGATGATCAGTGGATAATATTTTCTTATTTTTGTTTTTGGGTTAGGAATAAAGTTATTCTTCCTTTTTTGGTCATATACCGTCTGTCAAACCATTGTAATTTTATTTCTTCTCTTAATTTCCATTTTAAGACATAATTTGAGTTGAGGACAATTATAACACTTTCTTTCTGAGCCGCCAACTTTGTACATTGATACCCCTTTTCGTTACCGCATATTCCAATACGAGTCTCAACCAATTATTTAATTTTTACTTTTATGCTCATATTTCCCTATTACAATTGTGAGAAGATTGTACGACTTGTAGGACTGACAGAAAATCTGGAAATAAAATGAGTATTTCTGTCGGCCCTTAATCCTTTCACAATATTAAATTAACATCTTTAAGAACTTGCACTTCTACCTGGAAACACAGTGACGTGGTTCGATAATTTCCCAACAAGATTTTTAATTCAACAAGATTCATTTATAATTCAACAAGATTTTTATTGATATCTTTTCCATAGTAGTAAATTACTATTGCAGCTCCTACTTTATTATCTTTCGAACCATCTATAAAAATTTCTATCCCATCAGTTTCCAGATTTTGGGTTTTATTCATAGCTATCAAAGCATTCTGCAAGGTGTTGTTCGAACGTGTCAAATGACGTCTCAAAATATTTGCTGAATACATTGTAAAATGCAGAAACATTTGTTTCTGCATTTTACAATGTATTTGTTTACAAAACATTTGTTTATTCATACCTAATAAAGATATCTGAGAATTTTACATAAGTTGTGTGCATAGAGGAATATAAGAAAAATATTTTACTGACTGACACTTTGCATTATGAGGGTTGTATAAAATATTTAATTTTTTAAGACTCTTTATTATCAACATTTACAGAATCAAATTGTAATAATAGAATTGCGTACCTTATTTAAAGAAATTTTGCGATTTGATAAATAACATTGTAAGCCTTAATGTATAACACTATAAGCGTGTGTTCTTTTTCATCTGTCCGTAGACAAATTTGTTAAATATCTGAAGAAACTGTTCAGGTATATTCCTTTCTAGAAAATAGTTCCTTTTTGCGCATCCTTTTTCTATAAATATACATGGTATTTATAAATTGCTAGTTTCGATTTCAGTTAATTAAAAACTTTTTATTAACTGTAATAGAAAAGCTATATTGAAACATTTTCTTCTCTGAATAATACATTTTGTAGATATCTTTTCTTCCCTCACCAATTTTACTTTTTTTTATTTGGTTGTCATTTTGTAAGCAGCTCAGCATAATGATCAGAACTGTTGCTATTAAATTATCTTTCGAATATATTCGTCCTTGGCATTTGATGTGGATACGATTGATAGTCGAAAACTCGTAAACTGCTTTCACAGGACTTAGCTGGCAGGTGGCAGTAGGAATTCGACTGGTTTTGGCTTTGCAAAACTCCGCCTTTTTAAGAAATGGGCATCATAGCAGAAATATTGATGAATTGACAAAAAATGCCGGCACTATTTCACGTAGAAAATGCTTCAACAGCAGATAAGACAACAAATCCAAAATATAAAAGTTGAATTTGAAAAATGTTTGTGATAAAATGAGAAAACAAAATTAAAATTTATGTTAATAGCTAATCATAAAAATATATTTAATAATAAATGCAGTAATATTTTAAAGTTAAATGTTTATCTATGCAATATTTTCTTCCTTTCAGTTTTCCACCCCTGAAAATTATAATTCATTACAGGAAGTTAAATAGCAGTAAATTTCTGTTTTATTTGTCAAGAAATCAAAACTTTTAGATATTTAAATTGTCTGTGTTGAAAAGATAATTGTAGATGATGTTAATATTCAAGTTACTTTCTTCTGCCTCAATTTCGTGTACAGAATGTCAAATTTACATAAAATCCTTGTTCCCGACTTTTAAATTTTTTTTACTTATAATATGAATGCTTATATATAACCTGAATATGCTTTCAGTATCTATTAATGCATGCATTAGCAGTTTACTGCGTTCTATAAAGTGAATGTTCATATTTAATCTGTTCTTGTATGCAAGCGTATCTATCACATGTAACTCTCGTAAAAGAATTTTATTTCAATTAAATAACTCAATTATTTAAATAATATTAGCTAAATACAGCCTTAATAAAGTATTTTTAGTGTATTAAATACAAATACACTGATGGGGGGAAAATCTCAACACCGAGAAAAAATTATTGTACAGTAATGAAATTTTAGAAATACATTTATCTAGGTAACATATTTAATTGATTAAAGTTTCAAGATCACAGGTAGAGCCATTGGCGAGAAGAGCCATTTCAAATGTAAAATGTTGGTACATTAGTAACCGGTGTAAACACCAGAATTTTGAATGCAAGCATGCAAACGTGCATGCATTGTGTCGTACAGTTTGTCGGATATCAGTTTGAGGGATGGAGTTCCATGCCTGTTGCATTTGGGCGGTCAATGCAGCGACGGTTAATGCTGGTTGTGGATGACGCTGGAATTGTCGTCCAACGATGTCCCATACGTACTCGATTGGAGAAAGATCTGGTGATCTAGCAGGCCAAGGCAACATGTCGACACTCTGTAGAGCATGTTGGGTTACAACAGCGGTATGAGGGCGAGAGTTATCCTGTTGGAAAACACCCCCTTGAAGGCTGTTCATGAATGGCAGCACAACAGGTTGTATCACTAGACTGACGTACAAATTTGCAGTCAGGGTGCGTGGGATAATCACGAGAGTGCTCCTGCAGTCATACGAAATTGCTCCCCAAACCATAACTCCAGGAGTAGTCCCTGTGTGTCTAGGCCGCAGACAGGTCACTAGCAGGCGTTCACCTGACCTCCTTCTAACCAACAAACGGCTATCACTGCGACCAAGGCAGAATCGGCTTTCATCAGAAAACACAACTGATCTCCACTCCATCCTCCAATGAACTCTAGCTTGACACCACTCACGTCGCAAACGGCAGTGGTTTGGAGTAAGTGGAATGCACTGTACAGGGCGTCTGGCTCGGAGCTGTCCTTGAAGTAACCGATTTGTAACAGTTCGTTGTGTCACTGTGGTGCCAACTGCCGCTCGAATTTCAGCTGCAGACGCAGTACGATTAGCCACAGCCATACGCCGAATACGACGGTCTTCCCTCTCAGTAGTATCACGTGGCCGCCCGGAACCTGGTCTTCTTGAGGCAGTACCTTCCCTTGACCACTGCCGCCAATACTCATGCACAGTGGATACATTCCTGCCAAGTCTTTCAGCAATATCGCGGAAAGAAAACCCACCTTCTCGTAGCCCTACAACACGACCTCGTTCAAACTCAGTGAGCTGTTGATAATGCCTTCTTCGTCTTCTCAGAGGCATCCTTGACTAATATTAACCCACTACGTCAAATCTTAACTGTAAATAACGATCACGAGCCTTACAGCGCTTATTTAAAGCAAACCTCATTTGCATGTTCATAGTGTCGCTACTAGCGCCCCACTTACGCGCGTAGCTCGAAATTCGAATCGACGTCATCTTTCAGATGTATAAACACGCCTACCAAATTTCGTTTATCTAGCACAGCTCCTTCCTAGTGTTGGGATTTTTTTTCCATCAGTGAATATAGCCTACAAACTCACTTATTCAGTCTGTATCTACTTTGCAATGGATCCACTGCGAACGACCGAGAAAAGAATGCAATTTCAGCTAAAATAGTAAATTCGCTCTTACTATAGCAACCACAGCAGAAAAGAGGAAAAAATGGAATAAATGCAAGCTTATCTGCTTTGCGCCTTTCATTTTTTGTTGTTCCATCATGGAATTGAAGACATCTTACGGGAATAAAAATATCTTACAGTTCAAGATTGCTCTTGCAATTTCTATTCCTGCACCATAATTAAAAAATAATTTCTTGACATTGGCGTGATATCCTTTTTTTATTTCCAACAAATATAATAATCAAAAACATGTCACCATACCTACTTTTTGTAATATCTTGGCTACATATTTCTCTTGGGTAATCTCGCTTTGCTCTCATTTGATTTTGAATCAATTTTCAAATGTATAAATGAATATATATAAATCATGTTTAGATCTGTTCTTTTCAGCTGTAAATCAATTTCATCCCGATATTACTTGCGTAAGTTTTGATTTCAGGGGGAAAAAACAGGGTACAATAGAAAAACCTGGATAAATTTTTTTAAATATAGCTTGATTTAAAACAAATTAATTAACCAAATGCAACAAATAATAATAAAAGTAGTCTATTTAGGATGGATAAATTTTAATGGGTTTCAACGTGACCGGATTTTGCAGCGATGCAATGCCTATTTAAATTTTCAGCAATGGGCCGCAAGTCTTCTTTCTTTAATTTATCCCATTCCCAAAGAAGCCATTGCTTTAGGGAGTCTAAACTTTTATGTCGTTTAATACAAGCCATTGACTGCAAAATGGACCATACACTTTAATCATGGGATTGAGATTTGAGTATTGTGCCTATTCTCCAGATGATATAGCGTTCAGGAAATGTTCTTTTCACCCCTCTTCTGTCGTTTTTGCCTTGTGAGCCGATGCAGTCTTGTTGAAACTCCCACTTTACATTGTCAAACTAAGTTTTGAGCCACGGAAATAAAATAGCTTCTATAATGTCTCACTGGTACACTTTTTGAATTATTTAGCTTCCTCAACCACAAAACTAGAGATGTTTTGAAGTTTTTACATATTTCGCCCCAGGCCATGAATGACTTTGGGTTTTGAGGTGTTCAACAAATGCTGAAGGGCTTGATGCGTATGCAGACGAGATCCTACCGTTCTAGGGGTTACGAGACTTTGGACAGTTAAGAGCTTCTCGTTAGTGAAAAGGAATCTGTCTCAGTGCTGACATGCGGCCAGTTTCAAAAGTTTTTGGCGTCTTTGGAACCGCACGAGTTTGTTTTCTTCAGGGATAAACTGAACTTTCTTCACCTTGTAAGGCTTCATTCCAAGGTTGGATTTTGCCATTATCTACAATGGTTGGTATCTTATTTCCAGTTGACTAGCAATCTTTCCCATGAAAACCTTCGAATTTGATTGAACTCGCTTTATGATAACCTTACGCCTACTAAAAGAGTTCACCATACATTTTTGTTCACTTCCTGGACTTTGACCATCATTTCCAAGCTAACTGAAACGATGATCTGCATCAGACACTGTTTATCGAGACACATTAAGCAAACGAAGGACTTCATACTGTTCGTTTTCCAACTTTCAAATAGCATATCTTTTGCTTGCCATTGTAAAAAGGCCAAAAATTAGTAAATAAATTAAAAGATGCTTATAAAATGTTATAATTGAAGTGGTAGACAAAAAAATGAGCAAAAATTAAAAAGACATTAAGTAACTTCTATTACATGTTGAAAGAATGTTGTCCGAGTTTTTGAGCAGCACCCTGTACATTGCACTTCTTTTAATTTCTTGGCATATTCTATTTTATGTCATCTAATTGCTCTATTTCAGCTCTACAGAAGTCATCATTTATAACCATTGGTTCTGGATTGTCGCCTAATATATATTGTTCAAACGTTCTTAAATTTGAAAAATTTATGTCAATATTTTCATCACCGAGATTACTATCATGGTCATGAAATCCTTCTTTAAGTTCTTCAGATAATTTTTGAAGAATGCGAGGCATGTGAGGAATATGAAACCCATTTTCATGCTGCTGAAATTCTGCTAACTTTTTTTGACTATGGAAATGGAAGCAATAACTCACCGTATTGCCCTTTTGATATATAATTGCCAAAATAAAACATTAAACTTTAATGTACAGGATTAGCAAGAAGTAAGTTACCCACTTCATAGGGCTCTAAAATGCGTTCTATCGGTCCCAATAAGATAAAATTTGAACTATGGATTATGTAGATGTTGTGCTTAACATTTATTAATTTTAAAAAGCACAAAAATTCACCAGTAGATGGCCTTGTAACAAAATGGTATTTATTTGCATATAGTGAAAATGTGAAACATAATTTGCGTTACAATGCATGTCTATTACCATTTTTCTTTGGATAAAAAGAAGGCGGATTCTGCATGAACATTAGTTTCTTCTCTATTCGTCATGCCTTTATTATAAGAAAAAGCGCTACTACTGAAATTACTCTACCAGAAGTAACAAAAATCCGTTGCAGCTCTAGTGGAATTTCGTCGCATGGAGCAGATATGAAGTGAACTAATGTCTCCAGGTGCCTTAAGCAAGATGATGCAAAAGTGGGCAACATGGCATTCTTTCAGGTAGAAAATGAAAAAAAAAATCCCATCTTCCAGCGACGAAAATGTTGGGACTGCGCTCGTTGTAGCCAGCAGTCAGTCGCAGCATAATAGAGTGAGTTACTAGCTGTTTCTCGTGTTTTAGATATACTTATTCAACTGTATGAAAAATCATACCGCAGATTTTGCATTTTTATCTATAAAATTCAAGTCTGTGCGCCTGTTGCGGGACGGGGGTTAGAGGTCCATAAAACTTTTGCACTTCATTTCCTAGCTCGATAGGTAGTTGACACAACTTGCAACATTCAGTGGAGTAATGAGACCTACTTTTGCATGAATGGACAAGTTAACAAACACAGTTGTCGAATTTGGACACAGGAAAAAACCCTCACATTATCCAGAAACAACTCTTGCATGCTGAAAAAGTGACAGTATGGTGCGGTTTTACAGTTACCTTTATCATTAGATCGTATTTCTTTGAAGATATAACTTCAAATGGAATCCAACCCTATTCCATCACAGGACAACGGTATCATGATATGCTGAGGGATTTTGTTATCCCAACTCCTCAACTGCGTGGATGCCTTCAAGACATCATTTTCATCTAGGATGATGCACCACCTCATATCGATCGTTGCGTAAAGCGATTGTTAATACAGCATTTTACAAAAGCACGAGTTATCAGCTGTCATTTCCCAATAGCATGGCTCCTCGCTTACCGGACATTACCCCTTCCGACTTTTGGTTGCAGGGTTATTTGAAGGACAATATCTATCGTCAAAGGCCATCAGATCTACCAAATCTGAAGAACAACATTCGGAGCCATATTCTGAATATTACGTCTGATTCACTCCATTCATCTATAGGAAATATGATTCCCCGATAAGAGCATATTGTTGAAAATGAAGGACATACTAAGCAGCTTTAATTTTACTTTATTTAACAATTATAAACTATATTAAATGGTTTTATGTGTATTACAAAGCCCTCTAACGGTGAATTTTGTACTATTTTTTGTTTATTTAATAAATGTAAATCGCATCATCTCAATAATCTGTAGGTCAAATTTTACATCATTTGGATCAATAGAAAGAATTTTAGAGCCCTCTGAAGTGGGTAACGTATTTTTTGCGAACCCTGCATAAAATATAGGTTTGCACGAGCGAGCACGAGGCATAAACTTCACGACGGAAACAAAAAATATGAAATCAAAGAATATTCTGAAATGTTACCATGAACAAGTCGAAGAAACCCATTCCATCCTGAAGAAGATAGTAAAAAGAAACAAAAATGATCTTCAGACAATTTTGAAGCTGTAAGAAGAGTAAAGCCGCGTTCTAACGACCTGTGCGCGCCTTGAGAACGACGCAGTTTGCCCTCTATCTTCTCTCTTGTGGTTTTCTGGGATTCTTTGATGTCTGTTCGTTTTACCGATAATTGTCGGGAAGCTCTGAGCCGACGCCCACAGGCAATGAGGGTTCAACAATGGTTCATTTGATAAATTTACGACCCTATCCGTAAGCCCACAGGCCGTCAGAATGCGGCTTAAGAAATATCCTATTTATCATAAATTTACGCAGACGCGCCTGCTGAAAGGTTAAAATTCCTAAAGGGAACATAAAACTTTCAACTCAACTTACTTTTGAACTAGAAATTAATACTCGATTAATTAAGCTTGGTTAAAATCCAAAATATTAATTTCTTCCTATGGTATAAATAGTGTAAATGTTTGTATGTATACTTTTGGAGCCTACAAAACTGCTCTTACACTTAAGACAATGTAGGCCGACAGGAAGTGTATGTGAGAGGAAGAAGAGGAAGTACCATGCTTAAGCAAATTTCAAGCATCCTTTTTACCCAAATAAAAATTTACGCTACACGCATCGTCTGTGCAAAGCTGAGAAAGTTACAAGTCAAGACATGGGAAGGATGTGATTCAGATTCACCGTCTTACATTGACACTAAAGCAACCAAATTACTCTTTGTTTTAACGCTAGGGCAACGTGATCCTCCAGGAGTTTTCTGTATTCTTTCACTGTGACTCCCTGGGAAAAGTAAGAGCCAAAAATGAAATTCGTTCTGAATCCACACCATGCTGCGACAGTGAGGAATGTAGCAGCTGTTGTTGCACAGCATGAGGAATAGTAGAATACCATATGTGGCAGTTCTACGCATTCACAGCAGCTTCTAAGTGAAAATGTGTCTCGTCAGTTCCTAAGATACGTGATCCCCTAACATCCTCATCAGAAAACCTAAGCAAAATCAAGACGTGCAAAGTAATTTTGCGGTTACAGTTGTTGCACAAATTATCGCTTGTAAAGGTACACCTTCAGAATCTTGTGTAACATCATGCGAACATGTTGCTCACGAAATGCCCCATGTTCATACTAATGAGCTATCATTTAAAATAGCATTAAAAGAACTTGCAGGTGCTTCAGCAATTTTTTCCATAATTACAAGCACCTTTTCAAGTCGTCTTTTTCCTAGCGCAACATCCATAGAACCATTTTCTTCAAACTTGCACAATATTTTTTTACGGACATGCGTTATTTCCTTAATTTTATTTCCTTCACCATTAAAGACGGAGTGTAGCTAAAGCATTTCTCTCATTCTGATAAGAGTTTTAGGATCAGTGTATCCTCTTCCTTGGTCAACGACATGTTCATTGTGATGGAACGATTTCTTCGAACCATAAGAATCACTTTTAGAGCGAAATTAAATAAACTACTCATTAGTATATGGTTTTAGGCAATATAGCTCCCAATTCTCTTTCCCAGCTGAAACCTCGACTCCATGGTTTAAATAAAAATGTGTAGTTTAATTCAGAAGTTAACGGTGCTACGAATCTTCGAGTACCTTCAGTTTAATTTTTAACCACCCTGTGTTAAAAAAATACATACGATGAATAGTTTCTAAATTTCATTTGTTCTTTATAGCGACTGAATAATAATATGAGTATTGGTCACTAGGAAATAATAAGAGCCTATTTTCAGACCCAGTTCGATATATAGAGGAAATAAACTCATGCAAAGATACGTGAGCAGTTTACAGACTTCTTCAAATACCATAGTTAAGCGTTTTTAATAGACGCAAGCCTGATGTTGTGTGCCAGACAATAGCGTTTCTTCCATTTATTTCTAAAGGGTAATTTCATAATCTACATCCAAAGTAATTCTTTCATTGTAAATAATTCACCCTCATTTGATTGAAATAAATAGTTGAGAATGCACCTAGAAATCATACACCACTGAAAACCCCATTTTCAAAATGTGTAATTTAATAAAAGGGTGTAATTCTTAAAAATATGCTTACATCTTTAACAGATAAAACGGAAGAATCGGATACCAGCTTTTTCGCCAAAGCGAAATTTTTTAGCTCGCCCCATCATAACTCGCCAAGCTAATTAATGTAAAATATTAAGAAAAAATATTAACAAATTTTAGGATTTATTCTTAAAAAAACTTGCAATTTGGCGCCATACTCCACCATGTACCCAAATTTCCTGCACAGTTCTTATATTACTTATGATAATGAATTCATTTAATCCACGTATAAAAAATATGAAAATGCATTGTTTTATTTTCTGACTTAATTTGATGAATGCCTACTGTTAAATAGGATTCTACCTTGAAACATTCACTATTTCTGAAAAGTTTCTATTTTGTTCTGGATATACTCTACATTCCATTCTTTCTCCGAATGGCTGACTAGTAGGAAAATATTTTCAGTTTTTGGTTAATTTTAAACTTTTTCAATATACATTCTAAAAAAAATTGTAATTTTTAATATTTACTCATTATTGTAAAATGTGAATTATGTTTGTATGTTATTGCATTTACTTAAGATATTTTTACATTTAAATTCAATTTATGGTAACCATCACAGAAATTTTGCCTTGTACTCTAAACGTATTAAGACAGCAGTCATGTTTAAGCTTTTATTTATTATTATTATTTGTTATACAACTTTAAAATTGTTAATTCACAACGTGGAAAATTAAGACAACGCATGTGTGTGAACTAAATTCTCCTTTTATTTGATAACTTAGAAAGTTTTTACTATTAACATTATTTGTTCCTGATTTGTAAACAAGCATGCCAAGATCTTTAAGTTTATTCGGTTATTATCAAGTCATGTTATTTACTCATGTATACAGATACTCATCCATTATTAATAATATTTAATCTATTATATACATACATTTTTTCTAGTACTCTGGATTCTTGTATAGACTGCTGATCATTTAAAGGTCACTCTATATAAAGTTAGTTGCTTCTATATGATAGAAAGTACATAATATTTGCTCAAGTAATTTTTTCTATTGTGATATTCATCTCAAGCGTAGGTTCTAAAATATTTTGCGTAGCTGCAGCTTAATGCTACATTGTTTAATTATAACTACTGTACCCTGGAGGATACTTCGTAATTGAGGATGAGAAGCTTTCGGTATGGTTGTTGGTTCCGCTACCCTTGTGGGTACACGAAATGATGGTCTGGCTCCTCCCATCCATGGCGGGATGCACTTCCTTGGGGAAAGAGTGAACTGTGGCCGGTGCTAGCCCTCAGGACTCAGCCACAGTTATCACCATTTGTTGTTGCGGGGGTCCAATTATTCAGTTTATCCGTGCGCCTGCGGGCGAGCCGGAAAGTCAGTCTAAGACCTACAATAACTATAGTATCCTACACAGAATCTCATATGAAGTAAAAGGCTAGACATTATGCAAAATTAATTTCACACATGATAGATATATTTGAACTGCTTCCTTATTAATTTTTTCATAAAAACTGTAAAGAGGTCATTCTATTTTTTTTATTATGAAATATAAAGAATTGAAACAAAACATAATATGCAGGTGAGAAAATATTTTACTATCCATTTACTCAACTTAATGATACCCGGAAAAATGAAAAAAAAAAAAAGAATTACATTTTGAAGTATAATATTCAAAGACCAACCCTTTATAACCTATCTGAAAAATCTCCATCTCTGTAACAAGATGCTTACTCTTTTTCGGCGTAATTAGCCTTACTTATTCTGCAAGCGTTATAAATGCAATCCACATGTGTCCAATTCTGCCATCTAATCAATGGCAAAGAATTTCAACAAAACTTAAGAAGTCAAATGAGCAGAATATTTTAAAGCTTTAGGACAAGTAGAAACAGGATAAAACACTTTATATTAATAAATTCTGCGAAGCTCAAGAGTTTACTCATAATAAGAGAAGCGGTTAAGAGTATTAAATGTTTAAATAAATTGAATATTTTATGCGTTTGGTAGAATTGAACAAAAAAATATTTATTGCAATTATAAAGGACTTATCTGCCAGCAAAAAAAAGCGTAATATGAAACATATCCAAAACAATGTAGGAATTACTCAATGTATTGACTTATTAGATAAAATTTAAATGTTTCAAGGCAAAATAACATTCCGCAGTAGATGTTCACTAAACATTTTCGCCAAATCAAAACATGAAAAACACAACAATACTTTTTATCCTTTTTTACATACACTGAATTTAATATCATGTAAAAAAAATAATAAATTCTTAAAACTGGTTACATACAATGGCTGAAACAGAAAACACGTATTTTAGAGAAATCAATAGAATTTGCAGCTGTCTTTAGGAGTGCTCAATATTAGTCATTTTAAGCAGAACACAATGAATTGTTCATAAAGAAAGATAAGATTGCAGTGAATAACAATTAGTATTCATTTTAAAAAATGTTATATGTAGTTCAAATGTAAAATCTTTACATAACAATGATAAAACTAAAATGTTATTCAACACTAATTACATACGATTGACCCAAAACAGAATTATTAAAGCATTTAATATAGAAATTTATATATATGCTAAAGTAACTTGATATTGATTGAAATCAATGAGCTTGTGCACTATAAGTGTTTATTTAATGCATTATAAATAATTCATTATTTCTAAGACTTGTTTTTACCTGAAATTATTCCTCCATTACCTTTTAAAGCTTTACTTACCCGAAATTATTAAAATTAGGAATAATTTTCATTTTTCTAAAATGTTATAAATCAAATACTTGCATACGAAAAATGTTCAAATATGAAATCTTACTTCGCAGAGCATGGTAAACAATTAATGCATGCATTAATAGATATTGAGAACATTTGCAAGTTATAAACTAGAAAACTAATTGCATACAGGTAATTTTTTAATCAGTAAATAAGGATTTATTACAGAAATTTGACATTTTGTATACGAAATTGAAGCGGAAAAAAAAACAGTTTGAATATTAATATCACCATAAATTTATCAATTGACCTTTTGATAAAGGTATCTTATAAAAAGGTTTCAATTTCTCGACAAATAAAATAGCCCTTTTGCTCTTATTTAACTTAGCACAAATTATAATTTTCAAGGGAGGATAATTTAGAGAAAGATAAGGTTACAGCAGATAAACATGCAATAAAATTTTAAAGTTGAATTTGTTATAAATTTATTTTTGTGTATAATCACCAAAGTTACAGCTAAAAATATTTTTAAACATTTTGCTACTCTAAATGATAATTGATAGAAATATTTTCCAAATTTTTTTAAGCTTAGATTTTGGAGTTATGTCTGTTTTTGGATCATTTTTACAGTCAAACGGTGAAGACAACTTTAAAAATTCGTTGATATTTCAGTTATAACGATCATCTTTTGAGCGAAAGAAGATTCGCAAAACCAACATCAGCCAAGTATACATCACCGCCTACGAGCTAAAAAGTCTAATGTAAATACAATTGACGCATTTCAGTGATAAGTCGATTTAGCAACAAATGCCAGTTTGAATATACCATGAAGGTATTTAATGATAATAATTACGTTCGTTAAGTTTAAATGTTTACAAATATTTTCACCTCAATTTGCAAAGGATTATTGATTGGTTCGTTGGCCATACTAAATGGCATATGAGAAATAAAAAATGACAACATTTTATAATGTTACGCTAGAATTCCTTTAAAAGGATTTTGTTTATAAAAAACCAATTTGACCAATGTCTTAAATGAGACAGCATTGAAATTTTCTCAATGGAATAATAATTATAAATAATGCACAACAGAAACCTATATAAATACATAAATTTTATTTTTAACACTTAAAACATGATATACATACAAAAGGAATCCTATATATATATTTATTTATATATAAATAACCAATTGATACCAACAGTTTCTTTGCATTCGCAACCAACAATGCATTTTCCTCCTCCAACACAATCAAAGTTTAGATTAATTACTTCATAATAAATAGTTTTTTTTCTCCACCGTTAAAACGCATTACACAAATACATAGCATCTGTAGAAGCACCATCTTTGTTTCCATTCAACATGAAATTTTAATCTCATTTCAGATATTTTTTAATGAAAGAATTTGATATGCATTAAATTTTTCTCAAATATAAAATGTAAAAAAAAAAAAAACATACGTAAATAAAATATTTTAATCTCACATAATTTTCGAATGTGGGAACGAATCGTAAATAAATCTCCATAAAAAATCAGCAAATGGTAAGTTACAGCCTTATTTGTCAATGCAAATTTCTTTGAGCAGATATATCAGAAAATTGTGACATTACAGTTTATTTTTCATTCAGCACCTACTTAATGAATATAATTATATCCTAATATTAACTAGTAAAATCGAAACATATGCTTTCAATCAAACTTTTTAAGTTCGATATCTTATGATGTACCTATCAGTGCCTTAAAATTCCTTTCAATTTATATTTACAATTGCAATTCACAGTACAATCTTATTTAGTTCAAATTATTTTAATCATCTTAAATTTGATTCAATGCAGATATGCAAAAATCAAACATTTAAGTTCACAGCTATTGACATTATTAAAGTTTAAACAAAAAAGATAATCGTTTTGCAATATACCAACAAAATGAATAAAAGTTTTCATTCACCCATAAGGTGTAAATGATTCGAAATAAATGGGACAGATAAGGATAGAACTAGTTGTGAAATTACAGGAATAATCGTGGAATTAAAGAAACCCGTTCCTTCCAAATGAAAGCTATTTGCTTGAAAAGGTAAAAATACTTTTGAACAATTTCCATTTGCCATTTAAATGAATATAACTTCCTTTATGATGTCAGCGTTATCTTGATCAATTAAAAGTAGTCTTTCTTTTTGAATACGAATTTCTTTTCCAGAATTCCGCATGAAGGCGGATTCGATGGTACTATACTTTCTCAAATGATTTGCAAATATACAGCTCTCATTTACCCCATTTTATTATGATAAACAATTTTGGCGCAATTTGGTTTCTAAATTTATAGTACGTAATTTAAACGGAATTATTCACATATAATAACCCTTTTGTAATGAAACAACATTCCTGATAAACTTATTTCTTCCGGCCATAAGATAAACAATCTTGCCAGTTCCATTTAACTTCGACAAAACAATGTTTAACATTAAGAGAGTCAGAAGACCATAATATTTACCAAGTGCTTTAATTCTTCAAAATTTGCATAGTTCAACAACTACTGAATGTTATATAAACCTTTCTTTCAACAGTAGTTTTAATGAGTAGGGAGAATTCAGTTCCAAAATACTCATTAAAAATATTTAATTTTTCACTTATTTATCACTTAAAATATATACATATATTTGTTGTGTTGAAGATTCCTTATCCTGAATAACGGAGGCAAAAAATTCAGAACTTAACTTTTTCCTAACATAATTTTTCACTTGAACGTATCAACTACTTATTGATACTATTGGTGATAACCAATAATTTGCTTCATCGCCGATATACGCAAACCATTTTTTACATGTTTTTGACTCAGTAACACTTATGTGTTTTTTTTAGGATGAGTGAATATAGATCAATGAGTTATGTGGTTGTTTGTACTTTTATTATTTGTAGTCAGGATTTTATAAGCATCCAGTTTAACAAGGACTTTTTGAATAATGCAAATGATGCAATAAATAACATAATAAAAGCAAATAAAAGCTTCTAAATGAAATAATCGAATCTATTTTTTAAATTCCAATTATTAAAAAAGAAGAAATTTTATTTTAATCACCGATGGGAATTAACAGAACTGTTATTCCAAAGAAATGTACAGAAATCTTAAATTATTCACTTCATTGTAAATAAATAAGTAAATGGGATTAGTTAACAGGGAAAAATTATTTTTGAAATGAGGAATAATAATAAAAAAAAATCTAAAAATACACTCCTTAAAACCATTTAAAAACATCTCATAAATGCTAAAAATTATTTTTTAGTCCATGATATTGTTTATATGGATAAACACATAGTTTCTACACACTCGGAAAACAAAAAACATGGCAAACACGTAAATATATGACAGCATAGCTCTGTGTCCATGAAAAATTGTTCAAATGTGATGATTTTGCATAAGCTTGATTTTCCATGATATATAATTTAAGATATTTAATGTTTTATCATTTTCTCATAAAATTTCATTCGTCTGATTTAATGACTAAACTTAATAAAAGCTTAATGCATACTGTTGCACATGTTTTTGTTCCACTGTATCCCTAAATACCATCTTAATTAATTTGCTTACATGATGATATAAACTTTTTGATGAAAATCTGAATTTGAATCAAGCTTCATCAATACGCATGCATACTTTTTGAACTCCTTTCACGAATTAAACCAAAGTCAATTCTTTAGACTGTCTTTAAGAAATATTTACCTTATCGCAAAATCTTCTAGATATATTTACCACAAATAACTTCTACAAAGGAAAAAATACTCTCGAAAACTAATATATTATGAGTATCTCAAAACTTCAAATATAGTTACAATTATTTTTAAAAACTGATTCAAAGAAATACGAAAAGACTGTACTCGAAAGATTCAAAAGAAAATACTGATGCATGAAATTAAATTACAAATTATAATAATGAATTTAAATGATATGTTAAACACATAATCAACAAAAATGTGCTGTCAAAACTTTCATCAATGGAATGGTATGCAATGTTTCCTGTGATTTGCAAATTTTGAAGACAGATACCGTGATATATTAATAAGCTGGTATGCACTTTTATAAAGAAAAAATAACAATTTAATTGTATTCAGAAAGTGAAGTACAGATTAACAAAACAAGTCAAAACCAGCAGGATAAAAAATGATTTATTTTTTACTTAAGAGGATAACTTTTCAAAAGTTTAAATCCAAAAATTATATTTTGTGTCTATAATGAGAATTTAGGTAATATATTTACACTGCATCCTATAGCAAATTTAAATATCATGAACAACTTCTCCATTTGATAATTAATTTTGTTTGTATTGGTTTAGTAATAAAAGTTATCGAAAACTTGTCCATATAACAAAATCAATACTTATTTAAAATAATAAATACACGTATATACATAAATTTATTGCCTTGTAAAAGGCAGCTTTAATAGAAATATTCCTTCCTTTTTTTAATTTAAATATTAATCAGTAATATAAACTGCACAGTACTTAAGCTATAAATTTTGTCACTTCAATAATTTAACCAGTATCTAGCACAGACGAATTATCTCTATCTGCTACGCTATTCTCAAGAAGCTCCAATTTGCAAAAGCTCGATTCAATATCATCTTACGAAATTAATTTTGTGAAACAGAGTATTTGAAATACATGATTAAGAAAGTAAAATTAAAATCAAAAAATGAATATTATACTAAATTCAAAATATTAAATAAATGCATCTCGATCTAATAAAAACATTAATAGATCGAACATAAATTATGGAAGAGTAATAAATTTTAATAGCGATTCTTTAGTCTCTATCAGATATCATAATTTCTAACTTGCACATATTTTTTCTTATAACTAATAAAAAAAGCATTGATGTCATAAGATAAATTATCATATATGTAGATCGTAGGAAACAATAGAATATGTATGTAGGAATCAATAGAAACTATTGAGAAAATTTATACAAGAATTCCAACACAATCTTTTCAACTAAATGTCAAAAAAAGAAAATGTGCATATTTCACATAAGACATAATAATTCTGTGCCGATGAGGTATTCAGTATCAAATGGCTTTCAGACATAAATTCAAAAATAATCTTTTTGAATTCAAATTTCTGAAAATGCAAGACTTATCTTTCCGTCTAGGAATTAGGTTTCACAGCCATCTTATGCTTTTGAACAGCAGTTAACCACGAGCTAAAATAAAAAAAATAAAATTATATTTCCATCAAAAACTAACATCTTATTATAAACAATTTTTTGAAACTCAAAATGCATATTAATGCTATTAGCATACACTAAAATATGTGATAAAAACTGAACAGGATGGTTTCGGATGTTTCTGCTAGAAAAATTATTAGAAGAATCTCAACTAAAATGATGAGGGGGTCAAGTATCGATGCCTCACACACTAGTCTATGGGACGAGGAGTCACAAAGATAAACTATAAGCGCATATTTGTCACTTTATTAAGTTAAACACTATAAGAGAAATAATACACATAATGAAATATGTACTCTTCCATTGCCACTGATAACTACTGGAGACAAACACTAACACACCCAAACGCCATCGAAATTGGCTATGACACTTCACTTATTTTCCTATATATGCTATTTAGATTTTAGAAATAATATCATCATGAGCAAGTAAAAGATAAAATCTTACTATATTACAAATAATTTATGTAATACGATGCCTGGTACCTGCGATTTTCTTTCAATATAAGTAATCCTGAAGGTTTATTATCAAAAACTGATTTATCCCAATAAACAGTTATCACTGTAGTCTCTGTAGAATTATACATTACTTATAAAGCTTTATTAAAAATGAAACAAAAACGCTTCTGCCGCATGCAGACAAATTACAATGCTGACATATCAAAGATTTCATACGTATTAATACGGACTTTGCCTATAACGAATGGAATACAGCAATTTGGACAAATGGACTTCAGGATAAGGGTAGAAATAAGAAGCATAGAGAGAAGAAAGAAAACAGTAGCAACAGCGAAAAAAGAAAAAGCACAGAATAAAAGCAGTGCATGTGCGTATCACAGACGATAATGTATAAAATTCTACGACTTACCACAATAAGATATGGAAAAGACTTTTTTCCTAGAGATAGAATAGACTTAGAAAATAAGGGGCCCAATTGGAAATAATTTCAGATAGCCAAAATACATTTGAATGTTTAAACAAATAATGCATAAAAATGAACAATACAAAATTATAATGAATAAAATAATTATTATTAAAAAATTTTAATATTTTTTTCTGATTGAATGCACTGTGTGCAACAGTTAAATCTTTGAGTGAATTAAACGTCTTATTAATGATTATCTATGTAATCTTTCTAAGCAGTACCAGTGCCTTTAAATATCCCTAAAAAACGAGAAACAATTTCAATTCTAACTCTTTATCAAAAAAATTGAATTAAAGGCGACACTCATACTACTTCAATTTCATGAGACCAGAAAAAAAAATCGGATTATCAAAATGGAATTAACAAAAGCTAGAATTCAGCAATATCACTATAAAGATGATTTAATTAATCTCTTTTAAAGCAAACAGAATAATAGTCGTTAGGTAAGGAGCAATATTATTCATCTGACTCGCGCTCTTTTCTTTAATACAGGAATGTTGGTCTCTTCCTAATCACAGTCTTTAATCTTGGTAGCATTTCGAGAGTATTAGTCCCACCAGCAATGTATTAGCTTCAGCGAAGTAAAACGTTTGCATCCCCTCCAGTCAGGATGCTATTTAAGGTCAATTTACTTTCAACCTCTTTTACTCAAACACAGCAATCGCGAACCATTAACAAATTATATAAATCCAACCAGTAAACGTCTTTAGCGTAAATAAATAAGTTTATATATGCCAAAGGCTCAGGCACCAAAAGTTATTATATTGCCTGGGGCATCTATACTTCCTTGTCATCCAGTCGCTACCCAAATGATTTATGACCCAAATGATTAATAGTTGAAATTCCCACATTGATGAATGAATTTTGCTGCGTGGCTTTGAAATACCACTGAGGCTTTATATCCTCATTCAAAAGTGAACTTACTTATTAGACGAAACTTCACCCTCAAGACCAGTGATGTGTAGTATTACTAGTTCAAGGTAGATACATCACCTGTAAATTCGTAGCTCCAACATTTCAACGGAGTTTGAGTTGAATTTGAATTTCTGGCTCAACATCCTGATATAGAATATGCTGCGCCGAAACAGCCTAAAATTTCTCCATTAAGATAAAAATAGTTTAATATTGTAGAATATGTAACTGACTGTTTAAACTAGTCAAGTGGTAAAAGAGGGAGAAAGTTATTAAAACTATACTTTAAACTTAATGTAAAATCCTCACATCTTTAATGTATAAGAAAATGTTTGGATGATGCGTCTCATCCAATAAAAAATCCAAGTTAAAATTGTTGGATTTAAAATGGTTATATCGAAGGTAACAAAGCGGGTGCATTCTATTAAAATGGGACGAATTGTTAAAATAACTCCAAATTATCACACATTGAAGGAGGTTCGGAAAAAAGTAAAAATATATGTGTCAGGCGATTGTGACCAATACATAGTCGGGATAAAATTACATCATAGCGTTTATTTAATTTTGAAGACCAGTTGGCCAATTGTGGTTTAATAAAATGTAGCTTGTTGTTAGTCTCCATGTTCCATTGATTTTGCCATTGGCGATAGCACCAACGAATTATAGAAGTACGCATATCTTTATAAGAAAGACGTTGGGGCAAAATTACGCTCGCTGACTTAGCTGCTGTATCTGCGACTTCATTTACAGAAATACCCACGTGTGAAGGGATCCAGAAAAGCAAAACTAATATTTTTCCTAATAGAAGAAGGTATATCTTCTTCACTTCCTGTAGAAGCGGATGATCAAGAGATGAAGATTTTAAAGCTTGCAGAGCACTCAGAGAATCTGTGTAAATAACAGACTTATGAATATGTTGTTCATCAATATATTTGAGGTCTAAGAATATAGCAGTTAATTCAGAGGTAAAAACAGAAGTAAAAGGATGAAGTTTATAATGCGATGACCATGGACAAATGCGCAACCAACATGATCAGATGACTTAGAACCATCCGTAAAAATGGGTTCATAAGATCAATAAAATTCCCGATGTTTAAAAAGTGAAATAAAAACCCTGCTATTAGTGTCTGATTTTCTAAATTGTTTAAAAGGGTCTTCGTAGTGCAATTTATTTTCTATCCACGGAGCTGAATTCAAATTATCATCCGCGTATATCTGTATATCGCTAAAATTATTTGGTAATATTCTTCGAATACGCAATCCCAAATGAGGTATGTAGGATTCGCGGGAATTAAACGGTCGTCAACGTCATTCCAAATTTTCTCATGAAAAGGGTGTCGTTTATTGGATAAAATACGGTAGAAATAAAATAATGATAGTTTCGTTCTTCTATTAGACAAAGGAGACTCAAACGCCTCAGCGCATAAACTAGCTACTGGTGATGTCTAATGCTCCAATGCACAATCGGAGAGCTTGATGATGGACACCGTTCAAACGTTTAAGGTAAGATTGTCTAGCAGAGCCATAAAAATAACATCCACAATCTATTGTTGATCGAAACACACCGCGATAGAGTCTAAGCAAACACGTACGATCAGCACCCCAAGAAGTATTGGATAAAACTCTCAAAACTATGACTTCATACATTTACTTCTGAAATATGCAATGTGCGATAGGAAAGTCAGTCTTTTATCAAAAATTACTCCTAGAAATTTGTGTTGATCCTGAATAGAAATTGGATTACCACCCCAAAACAACTCTGGCTCCGGATGAAGAGGGCGTTTGCAGAAGTGCATAATGACTGTTTTCTGAGGGGGAAATGTGAAGCCGTGTTTATTTGACCAGTCTCTAATGTTATTTATCGCTTTTTGAAGCTGTTTCTCAATGTACCGCATGTCTCGGGCGTAGCAAGAAATTTGCATATCATCTACATATAGCATCTTGCTAACAGCTGCTGGTATTACAGATAAAATAGGGTTAAGAGCTAATACAAATAGTGTCACACTTAATATACAGTCTTGTGGAACTCCTACTTCCTGACAAAAACATTGGAATAGGTATTACCAAACCGTACTTTAAAACATCTATGGTGTAAAAAATTTTGAATAAAAAGGGGCAACTGACCGCTAAAATTGAGGTCGTAACGATTTTTCAGGATCCCGTATCTCCCTGTTCGATAGTATTCTTTATCTATGTCGAAAAACACCGACACTAAATGGTTCCTTTTTATAAAGGTAGTCCGAATATCCGTTTCCAAGGCCAAAGGATTATGAATAGTTGAACGATTCTTTCGAAAACCGCTTTGGAGAGGAGAAATGAATTCATTTTCCTCCAGTATATGAACGAGGCGTGCGTTTACAATTTTTTCGAAGACCTTACATAAGCAGCTGGTCAGAGCTATTGGTCTATAATTAGATGGTTGATGAGGATCCTTTCCAGGCTTTAGTACAGGAGTTATTATAGCAAATTTCCATTTATCAGGAAACACATGCTCTCTCCAAATTCTGTTATACAGGAACAGAAGATTTTGGAGGGATCTATCAGGTAAATGTTGCAGCATTGAATAGGTAATTCCGTCCGGTCCCGGTGCTGTCGGTTTCGTGACAGATAATGCTCTGCGTAATTCCAAGATAGTAAAATCAGCATTATACGAGCGATGGCTTTTCGTTTTAAAGCGTAATTTGATCCTTTCTTTGTATTTTTTGTGCGTAAGAAAAGGTTCCTTGTACTTACTCGATGATCATACAGAGGCCTCAGCAAGAGCATCAGCCATTTCCTGTACACTGGAAATGTCTTTCCCATTATTTTTAAGGCAAGAAATGGAATAATCAGGATATATACCGCACACTTTTCGAATGCTGGTCCACATATATTTGGGAGTCACAGAAGAATTTATACCCGATACGAATTTGATCCAATAAGTCCTTTGACTTCGCCGCCTAACTCGTCTTGCCATAGATTTGGCTTTTTGAAAAAGAATCAAATAAGTTTTTGTAGGACGCCACCTAAAAACATTCCAGGCCTTTTGAAGATCATTTTGTGCTTTTGTACAATCTGGGTTCCACCATGGCTTTTTATATTTGATTTTTCCTGACCTCGATTTTGTGATAGAAGCATCTGCAGCTTTTAAAATAATGTCAGTAATAGAATTACAACGCCATTTAAGCCTCCATTCCCTACCATATTCCGTGCTATCAGAGCACTTGAAGTAAAGTCTATCCAGTTACCTTTTTGAAAAAAGTATCGTTGTAGACGTGAATGATTTACATCTTTTCCAATTAATTTATCTAAAAATATGGGAAAATGGTCGCTATCAAGCAAGTCAGTTCTTACTCTAAACTTCAGGTACAGAGCTAAAGAAGGTGAGCATATAGCGAGATCTAGTGAATGAAAGGTTTTGCTCCTGTGATGAAAATGTTTCTTCTCCATTATTGAGCAGGCACAATGAATGGTAATTAATAAACTCTTCAATCAACTGCCCACGAGGATTAACATCTTCACTTACCCAGAGAGGGTTATGACCATTTAGATCAAAAATTATGATGAAAGGAGATGGTAATTCATCCACTAAGGCATTTAGATATCTTAATTCAACCTGAGTGCTGAGTGGCAAGTAAAGACAACATATTGTCGTCAAAGAAGGGTTCAAGACTCGAACAGCCACAGCTTGCAAATTTCTATGTAATGGAATGGAATGGAATGACAGACGAGGGTGCATTATGGGATACAAGGAGGGCAACACCTCCAGTAGCCCGATCAGATTCATTATTCCTTCGTATAAGGCTATAATGTCTTATTTTCATAGTGTCGGAAGGTTTCAAATCAGTTTCCTGCTGGGCTATAGAAATCGGATGGGTTTCATTAATTAAGTCTTTGATCTGAGTTGTCTTGGTATGGAAACCACGGCAGTTCCAGGAGAAATTTGGCCATCAAGATTAGGTTTTGTCTGGAAGTTTTTTCTTTTTCTCCCCTTCTGATTGATTTTTAGAGATTGACGGATCTAGCTCCATATCGGAGAATTCAGAAGATGATGTATGAATTTTTAAGAAATCTTTTGCTACAATGTGTCGATTCATTAGTGCTCTTTTTCATTCTTTGCTTTGCATGTACTTGAAATGGTTTATGAGAAGATGAAGTGGAAATTTTTACTTTATTACTAAGATTGAGCTTAGTGATTTTATCTACTGCATGACAATTGGATGACAGGGAAGAAACAGTGTAGACCCCTGGTTTTTGTCATTTGATTTGAAACTTGACTAGTCGGTGGTAACTGAGTAATGCGAGATTCTGTTTCAGCACTACTACATATCAGTGTTTCTTTAAGTGTACTAGAGAAAGCTACACCAACTTTTGGAGTTCTGTCATTAATTTTCTCGCTTCTGCGAAGGATACGTTTTTTCATATTTTCGTGGATGTTACCTCTTTTTCATGAGTCTATTTAGGATAAAACTTTGAGAAAGAAGTATGAGGCCCAGAGCAATTGACACATTTCATGGTATTTGAATTAGTTATTTACGTCATGTCCAGGTTCAGCACATTTCGTACACATGGTGGTTTTACTACGACATACTTGCTGTGAATGGCCGTACCTTTGACATTTAAAACATTTGAGAGGGTTAGGTATGTAAGGCTGAACTCTACAAATTTGGTATCCCGCTTTGATGGATTTAGGTAGGACTGGTGTTTGGAAAGTTAAGACGATCTACTTCGTTGGTATAAGCTGACCATCACGTCGGACGTTAATACGACGTGCGGCGCATACTTGCTGATCGGAAAATTCTGTCACATGATCTCCATCAGACAAGTCGATGAGATCTGAATCAGAGATAACACCACGTGAAAAATTCAAAGTTTTATGAAAAGATGTTTGAATAGGAAAATCCCCCAATTCAGTAAGTTTTCAACTAAGAACAGCTTTTTTTAACTGAAGTCTGCAACAAAAGGTCACCAGAAGGTAATTTTATGTTTTGTACTTCACCAATTGTCGATTGTATTAATTTGTTTACAAGGAAAGTAGAAACTATGAAATGTGTTTTGAGTGTTAATAATCATGAAATGAGAATTGAATGATGCTACAGTGAAGTGAGAAATAAAAACCCATATGACATAGAGAATGATTCAGGTCCGGCGGCATCACCCACCACGGAGTCCAACAAGGGATGGTAGTTGCAGGCTCTGGAAATTCTCCAACCTCTCTACTTGTCATAATGCTGACCAGAATCTATACGCTGGGAGTCACCCCCGGGGACAATGACCATCCTTAACGCCAAGCCCAAGGAGTGACCCATTCGCTTGATCCCCTTAAGTATACCAAACATGTGACTAGAATACCAGCCGATTGATATATCAGGGACCTAAATGGACCACCCATCTAAAGGGTCGCCAAGCACGGCGAACACAAAGGGTTTTTAGCTGTCCATGAGAAGCAAGAAGCAAACAGAGCGGCTACAGCTTCTCTTGGAGAACTCCCTCACTTGCCGTCGAGGGTTAGAAAAATAAAGTAAACAGCAGAAGGCGTAGAGGAGAATTAAAAGAGAGTATAGATATCCCTGGGAGCCTCGGGACTGGGACACCCGTACTCACCTCAAGTAGGTGAGCCCCTGAGGGGAACATTTCAACAGAGAAACTCTCGTCTTCACAAAACTTCTCATAAAAAATATATTATAACTTCAAATAATTAATGAACACGAAATTAATAAATATCAGCAAAAAAACATCTATGCAGCAATTTCATTGAAGTAATATAGGAAAATGAAACGGAATGTAAAAGGCATTATCAGTCTATTATACTTTTTTTTTTATAATCGCATCAGAAATCATACCATTCAAATACAGCTGAACATGCCCTGTCTGACTTGCTTGAAATATTGTTGAAGTTGACAAATTTGACACCTTGGTACAATTCATTTAAATAAGAAATCTCTGTCTTTAAGGAAAGTAATGCTTGATAATAACTATGAATTATTATGAACAATTCAGTGCAGTGAATTACTATCAACAATTTTCCTACGACAAACAATTCAGATGTAAATTACTTTTTTATTTCAAAAACTGATATTGCTTGATTATGAAGAATGTATGCTAAATTTGGTTGCAATTCTCAGAGTAGTTTTTCTAGCAGAGAGATCCAAATGCCTTAAAAGTTTTAATTCGATTATTTGAACCATTGCATATTGATAATTTCATCTAAAGTTGTATTGGAGGAGAAAAATAATAAAACTGCAAAGAATATATATACATATATATTGTTAACAAGTATAAATATTCTATTTAAAAATAAGAGAAAAAACAAAAGTAAGCATAGTACCTTACCAAAGTACATAATAAATTAACCTTTGGATCTATCTATATATCATTATTTTTCAGTAATATGAAACAGTTTTTTGTTGTTTCATTGAGATGAAATATTTCATTTACTAGGAATCAAATATTAAAAAATAGGAATGGGTAAATGTATTTACTCAAAGAATTTGATCTCCCTAACAAATAAAATATGTACACAGCCATTTTTAAGCAGCTCATTCTTTTCAATATTATTACAAACAATTTTAATTTTATTAAATGCATCTGATTCTGCTTTTTGCTTGGGCAATCGTTTCTAGTTAGTCTGGTTTAAAGTAAACTAAAAATGAAAATAAAACATAAAATAACGTTGGACAACGGGTCATAAAAATTTCATTTATCGGAAAGAAGATTATAATCTTTAATAATGATAAAATAATGCTACATTCTACCTGAAAGTGAGACATGAAGATAAAGGTGGGAGAGGAGGACCATTAACATGCTTGACTGGTATAGTATCACGACATGAATTTGACAACATCAGATCATCATAGAAGAATTTTAACTTATCTAAAACCAAATAACCAAATTTTATTCACATAAAATCAAAATTTTCATAAACTATTAACGATAATGTATATACAAGTAAAAAACATAATTATAACTACTGCAGATGAAAAGATTTGTAAAACAATATAGAACTAAATCAAAATGAAAAAATTTTAAAACTGAAGATTGTCTCGTATTTATAATTCCTTCATTCATAATAAGCAGCATTAAATATTGCATTTTCATCTTTCTAAATAGCAGTGGTTTCGTTTTAATTAGCAATAACTTTGCATTATGCTAAATAGGCTTTTTCTTTTCATCAACAAAGACCAGTCGAATTTGTATTTTCAAAATACAGAAGGAATTAAGTACAATTTAAAAGTATTTTTAGTTGGAATGTTCAATTAAAGGTTTAGTTAATTCTTCAAAGGAATCTTAAAAAGTTTCGATTCAGGAAAAGTTCATTGCATGTAATGTAACATTTTACGCTGCATTCGAATATGCAATAATTTTTTTAATCATCCATAGAGTTCTACATTGACTACTTTTGAAGAGCATTATCAGAATTAAGTCTTATTTTCACTGACCTATATTTTTAAAATAAAACTAAAAATATATAATGTACGATTATAAAAGTATTAATTAATATACAAGGTGATTAAGAAATAATAGGCGGTGTTCAGATCCCTGTAACGTGTTATGCTGGTAGCATGTTACTGGATAAAATATAACAAAATTTGGCCACCATGCACAATTAAGGGTTTGCACGGTGTTGGTAAGGGTATGCGGGTTTGATTTGTTAAGAAAAGTTCCGAAAAACGGCGATAGAGGGAATCTTGGCGCTGCAAGCGCATAATATGAGGGAAAAGAATACGTAACCACTAACGATAACAATTGATAGCAACACACCAAATACCAATGAAAAATGCTTATTATAGTAAATTATAAATTTAACTCAAGGTGATCACCACCCTAATGTTCCAATAATTAATTGCATGTGGTGCACGAGGTTTTCGACTGTGACTCGCAGAATATCAGAATTCATTCGTCTGGCATGTAATATTATTTGTACTTTTAAAGTAGGAATGTTAGCAACATGTCCTTCATACTTAACGTCTGTCATGCAGCTTCACAACCAGAAATCGTCCTCGGCCTGGTTGCACATTAAGAATTTCAATCTCAAATCTTGCTACCACTCTTCGTAAATTAGTTATAAATTAGTCATCGATCCTCTACAAAACTGATTTAACCGGCGGTTTTCATGAAGAGCAGCAATGGCATTTTCATCTCGCTGATAAAACAGCTTGACTTAAAATTCACGTTCATGTAGTGACAACGCCATCTATGGGGGAATTCTTGCAGAATGACCAGCAACTCTTCCTTTTATCCCCAATATCATGTCACAAAGTACCTGTATATGCAAATTACTTAAAGAAGTTTCCAATCGCAGAGCCAAAATTTTCCCAATCTGCATTTTTGGTAATACTATTTGTTCTTGGCAAATCGAAACCGCTTACTTTAATGTGTATGGTAGCAAAAGTTTGTTCAATTCTGTCCAATACATAACACGCTACAGAGCTCTGAACACCAGTTATTTCTTGATCACTCTCCATTTCTAAAAATAAACAGTGTCAGAACTGATCGATTCCTTCACTATTGTATCGTGATATAACTATAGATGCCGGTCTCTAAGGCTCACATAGTGCACTTTTGTTACAAAAAAGTGGGATTTTTCAGGCCTATTCTTAAAATAGTATTATCTTATCTTCTGTTTTATATGTAGTGCAAAAATGATTTGCGTTAAATGAAAATCATTTCCATGTAACTATTATATTATTATGAATGTGGAAAAGTTAAATTTAAAAAAAGAACAATTTATTGATTCCACGGGATTAAAAAAAATGTTATTTATATTTTAGCTGAAAAGAGGGAAATGGAAATAAGAGCTTGGGCTCTTCTTATATTACGTTAACCGTTCAATGGACACACAACACCACTTCATGCCCCTGCAACTATAACCATCTGGTTATTTAAACAGTGTAATGAGCATGAAATGGGAGAGACATGGAAAGATGCTCCTGTTCTATCCATCCCTGTGACTATTTGTTCTTCTTATGACAATTATAGATTGATATTTGGCAAGGGATTTTAATATTGGATAAACGAAAGTCGAAAGCAATGAGCTTTTGTAGTTCAAAGGGGAGATGGATTTGGCTTTTTAGGTTAAATCATGCAGATTCTAAAAAATATTAAAAAAAAAAAACCTGGAAACGAGGACAGAAAAAGAGTGAGTGAAAAAAAAACATACAAAAATACAAAAACAAATAAACGCTATGTACAAACACAAAGATAACAGAAAATAAAAATTTGTATGAAAAGTGCTACTCTTGCGAATAATGTTCCTGGATTCTAAACAGATCTTGGTTTGCTTCCAGATGACGAATCATACTTTGAATTTTCTTCCTGGATCCTTGGGAAGAGGCAACGCTGCGGAACCAAACTCGTTCTAGTTCGGATGTAGGCATGGTCATGTGAAATGAAGAAGTCAGCAGGCATTCTGTTGCGTAGTGGATTGGCGTGGCATCAAAATTTCCGCAGGGGCAGAAGGCGTTAGGTAACAGATTGAAACGCCGAAGATATGAGGGGAATGGCCCGTGAGATGTGAAGAAAAGGATGTCTTCCCTTTTCCAGTTACTTGGTAGAAGAGAGACTTTGGGAAGAATGTTGAATGTAGATCGCCCTGTATCTCCATCTTCCCAATCCTTTTGCCATTCTTTCATCATTTTGTTTTTAAAGAATGATTTAAGGTAGGATTTTGGCACCTTAGTATAACATTTCTCCATGTCTGATTCCGCTGCTTCTTTCGCCAGTCTGTCGGCTTCTTCGTTTCCCTCATACCCAACATGGGCTTTAATCCAGGAAATTTTGATTTGCCTGTGATGGATTAAATTATGGCATATGTCCCTCGCAACTGGATTTCGATTTTTGGGGTTAGCTGCCGCTTTTATGCTGGCTTGGTTGTCAACTAATATTGTGATGTGTTGTGGATGGAGGTCAGTAGCGTATTCTATGGCTTGTTGAAGGGCTAGAAGTTCAGCTTGATATACGGTATTATAATTTTGCATTTTTGTTGACCACCTATGTAAAATATTACCATTTTCCATGACACAGAATGCAGCACCAACACCATTATTTGTCTTGGATCCATCCGTGTAAAGACGAACTCCCCTAGAGATGTGCCCACCATCTTCAGTGGAGATCTGATTTTGAAATGGATATTGTGATGGGTGAGCTGCCCAGCCTGTTACAGATTTTTCAACATCCATCGGATTGATCGTTGTGAGGCTCTCTGGAAGGGAAACGTTGAGTCTGTTGATTGATGTATATCTGGCTTCTTGCTGGAGCTTGAGATGTAATGGAGGAATCCCGAGGATGACTTGAAGAGCGGATGTTGGGGTCGTTCTGTAGGCTTCCGAAATTGCCAATAGGAATGGCCTTTGCAGTGTTGCCAATTTCCTTTTTACTCTTACAGGTGGATCCAAGCACCAGATTGCTGCGCCATAAGCCAGCATCCTCTCAATTACAGTGGAGTAAAGGATTTTCTTTAATTTCTTGGAAATTCCCCAATCTTTTCCCATTAATTTGAGGAGATTTCTATGATACATGAATGATTTTATAGAGAGGCTTTTAATGTGTGCATTCCAATTGAATTTATCATCGATGTGGATGCCAAGATATTTGATGGAACGCTGTCTTCGAATGGTTTCTCCTTGCCAGCGGATGGTTGGTGGCCTTACGAGTTTGCTATACATAATATATTGCGTTTTTTTGGTTGAAATTTGGAGTTTATTTTTGTTGGTCCAGGAAATAAATTTTGCTATTGCTTCATGTATCTGATTTCCGATTTTCTGTCCAGTGGATGCATGGGAGACTATAACAAAATCATCTGCAAATGCTTGAATCGATGTGTTTTCTGGGAAAGTTTCCTCCAGAATTTCGTTTGCTACAATATTCCAGAGAGCTGGGCCACTGCAAGATCCTTGTGGACAGCCCATTCTCTGTTCTCTAATAGCTGGACCCTCACTTGAATTTAGAACGATTTTTCTATTGAGCAGCAGGTTTTTGAAGATTGTTGCCAGATTCTTAGGGCACTGATTATTGTTAAGGTTGGTCACAATTGAACTATGCTGAACATTATCGAACGCCCCTTTAATATCAATTGATAGTACCAGGACATGATGGTTTTGCTTCTTTCCCTCTGTTATTTTTTTAATTAATTGGTGTATTGCCATATCTGTTGACCGACCTTCTCTGAATCCATATTGATGCTCACTGATTTTATTAGATTCCTCTAGATAGTGAGTGAGGCGTTGAGTAAGGAGTTTCTCCAGAACCTTACCAATGCAGGGGAGAAGTGAGATAGGTCTATATGAAGAGGCCTCTTCTTCTGGTTTCCCTTCTTTTTGAAAGAGAATAATGCTTCCTATTTTCAGTGGGTCCGGAAAGAATCCCAATTTTAGACACTTATTGAACAGTTCAAAGAGAAGAATTGGATATCTTTTGTTTATTTCTTGGAGAATAATATTGTCGATTCCGTCTGGTCCTGGTGCTTTACCCTTATGCAACTTTTTAATTACTGTGGCTATTTCTTCTCTAGAGAATGGCCTGTCATCTGGTGCTGCTGAAGTAATTGCAGGTAGGCCTCCAGTTTCTTCGGAGATGAAAATCTCTTCTAGGAGCTTCTTGGCAGTTTTTAATTGACCTCCTGTCGGATCGCTATTTTTGAGGGCTATTAAATGAGCCGGTGGAATTGTTTTTCTGAATGCGGTCTTGTATTGTTTGCCATATGGATTTGAAGCATTTGAACAGAATATTTTCCAACTTGAAGTCTTGGCTTGTCTTACATGCCTCATGTAAATCGCTTGGTTTTTCTTTAACAGTTGGAACATAGCACTCCTCTGGTCTTTTGGGGCTCTTTGGGCCCGCCGTCTCAATGTTTTGAGCCTATTTTTCTCTATCTCCAATTTTGTAGTGTACCAGGTGGGGGGTTTCAATGCTTGTTGCTTTTTAATTTTATAAGAACACATGCAGGCTTCAATTATTGTGTTTTGAATGTGGCTTGTTACTTTATTTATTGTTTCCTGTGTGTCACATTTTCTGATTTCTTGGAGAAAAATATTGATATTTGGTTTTAGAATGCCAAGGAATTTCTTGTGGTTCCCGTGAAGAGTTTTAAATCTATTAAATGAGCATTGTTGTATTTCAGTATTAATTTGTGTGATGATGTATTTATGGTCACTGAGGGATGGTTCTTCAGAGACATCCCATTTTGCAATTTGTGAGCTTAAATTTTGTGTACAGATAGTTAAATCTGGCCAGCCTTTGGATACGTCTCTCTGAAATGTTGGGGGAGCATCTGATCTGTTTATAACAAACAGGTCGTTTGCCAGGATAAAATCTAATACTTTTTCACCCCTTGTGTCATTGCTTCTGTATCCCCACAGAGTATGGTGGCCGTTAAGATCCGCTCCAATAAAAATTGATTCGTTTTTAAGAGAAGTAATGATTTCCTGCATTTCCTGTAACGTTTCTTCAATGTTAGCATATGGAGAGTTATAGGCTGAAATGAATGTAGTTGGTTGATTTCCTGTTTGCAGTTTGATGGCTACCATATCTTGTTTATACGCTATGATGACTGGCTGTAATTTTCTATTGACTATTGCTATTGCTGCTTTTTTGGATTTAGATGTGAAAATATTCCAAGTTTTAGGCAGACCTTGAATTTCTCCTGCATTGATATATGGCTCCTGAATAAGAATGATATCTGAATTAAAAGTGGAAATAGATTTTTGGAGCTGATCACTAGCTGCCTTGGCGCGAGCAAGGTTAATTTGAAGAGTATTGATGGAAATATTAGCCGATGATGATGAGATGGAAAAGGAATATTGTGGGAAACAAACCATATTAGTAATCTCTCGTTTGACGATAAGCTGCTACCTCATGCTGGTAACAGGAGCAGATATTGTCTGTAGCTTTATGAAGGATTGGGAAGTTCGTTCCGTAATGGAAGTTATGGTGGCTGCAATTAATACAGACTATTTGGGTAGAATTGCATTTCCTGGTATTATGCCTACCGGCACATTTGCCGCACGTAGGCCTTACATCCCTACATTCCTTGGCCAAATGTCCAAAGCCTTGACACTTGGTACATTTCTTAATATGAAAAAATTCTCTTATATTGTACATCGTCCAGTTAAGAGAAACTTTGTTTATCTTTTTAGCCCTTTTTATTACTTCTGCTGGGGCCTCCAGAACCCAGTGTGAAGAAGTCTGGTCTCTTCCTTTGAGTTTAAATCGTAATTTCAGAGGATCGGGAAGATCCAGGCGGGAAACCAAAGCTTGATGAAGTTCTTCTTCTGGGGTAGAATTAGGGACATCATAAACGATCAGGCTTGGATGTCGTTTACCTGGAGTTTTAGTTATGATTTTGTTGGCAAGAGCTTCTTTGTTAGAAATGGAAGTCAACAGTTTGGAGATGTCTTCGTCCTTTTCGCATACTACTACGATGCCTTTGTTTTGTACTTTTCTTATATTTTTGATGGTAATGTTATTACTTGATAGTTCTTTTCTTAAGATATCCTCCACTGGTATCTTGCACTCTTCAACTGCTTTGGGGTAAAGTAAAATTGCTGGGGACTTTTTCTTTAAAGCTTCTGCGAAAGTGAGTTTTTGTGGCAACAGATTTCCTTTTGATTGAGTTTGCTGTTGCGATGGCATCTTGAGAGTGTTTGTGGAAGTCTGCGTGCCGGCTTCCTTTTTCTCTACTGGAATTGGGTGCGTGGTTGAAGAGAGAGGATGAATTGTTACTGGTGTAGTTTCTGTTCCGACCTCTTTGACTTCATTTGACCCTCTGAAAGTGGCATCTCTTGACTCAATGTTTATCATATTAGCTTTCGAATGGCTAGTGGTCCTTGACTCCAATTGGTCAAGAATTTTGTGAGCTTTAGCCAAAATATCCTTAGGCAGATAAGGTCTGAAGTTTGTTTTAGATTTGCTGTTGCTGCTATAGTTTCCGCCCTTTATGATTTGCCTAATTTTCCGGAAGAGTTCTAAAATTGGAATATCTTCATCGCACTGGGATGGTGCAAGAGACAGAGCGGATGCAACCGAAGAAATGGATGAAGTCGAGACACTCCTCCTTCTGTTGCTTGTAGTGAGAGGGAAATGTTGCAACATTTGATCAGTCTGGGAAAGTTCAGTATCGAGGATATCTGATTCATTTGCAGGGGGTGAACTGTTCATCATAAGATTATTAGAAGTAGACATAAAACAATTACAAATTGACAAAATAATTTCTAAGAGCAACAGCCAGGGTTTGTGCCCCATTCCGGCATAACCGACAGTGCATACAAAAGTTACCTGCATATTGTATTGAAAACTAAAATTGTATGTGTACATATACAAACATATACACATCCATCCATCCATACATACATATATATATACATATACATATGTACATACATACACACATACATACATACATATATACATATATATATACACATATACATACATACACATACACATATATACCCACATATATATTCATACACGCATATTCATATGCAGACACGCACATGCACATACATGCATGCTCATACACATATGCAGACATATACACCTACTCACACATACATACATATATATAAATCTACACATACATATATTAAAAAAAAAAAGAAAAAGGTTCTATGTATTTTGCAGCTTCAGGGTAGGAAAAGGCTTACGAAATAAAAAAAAAAATAAATAAAAAAGAAAAGAAAATGGGGGGGGATTTTTAAATTTCTTTTCACTTCCTCTCCATTTATTATTATTATTATTGTTGTTATTATTGCGAGAAGAGTTTAATTGTCAAGTTTGATGTGAATCGCGTCACTGACACACGAGAAAACGAGCAAAAGCCACTGATACAGGTAAGCCAGAGGAACTGATTTGAGTGTTCAAAGGGTTAAACTAACGTTCGCAAAGGGGTCTCGAGGAGGGAGACAAGATGGCGAAGCGGTGACTCCGACACGAGGGAAGACAGCGACAGAAAGAAAACAACTAGAGAGTAATCGATTTAGTAACATTATAAGGATAAAAATTATATCCAGTTACGCAGAAAAGATTAACACATTATATACACTTCCATTTACATAAAGGACAAATATAGAGATATCAATACATGGGAGATTACAAATTTAATGTGAGTTTGGTAGCGTGTATTGGTCGCCATTTTTTACTATAGGGTCTAGCTACATCAGGCGACTAGTAAACAAGGGAAAA
The DNA here is from genome assembly GCA_026543055.1 of Argiope trifasciata. NCBI lineage: Eukaryota > Metazoa > Arthropoda > Arachnida > Araneae > Araneidae > Argiope > Argiope trifasciata. The sequence goes on along the minus strand of JAPMOQ010066939.1, from coordinate 1,275,807 downwards.
CCTAGGAGCAGGGGAAAAAGTTGAGTGAGGGTTGCCAAGATAACAAGTGACAAAAAATTCAGAAAATTGCTTACAGATACAAAATGAACTTTAATCGACGTAGAATCGTTTACACTGTCGATCATCTTTAAGATTAAGTCGATTGGGTTGTAAGTTGTTTTGTAATTAATTTTTAAAGTGGGACATAGAAATGTTTTTTTCAAAATGGGGCATTTTACCAATGATTAGCTTTCTAAAAAAGTTTATATTTTGAACATCATAAATGCTACAGTAAAAAACAATACTGCTATTCAATAAGAACTGTATCCACAACAAAATATTAAAATATTAAGGAAAAATATTGAATATTGAAGCAGATGGGGGGATGCAAAGACAAAAGTAGAAACAATAGATGTTTGCAGCAAATTAGTAAGTCAATTATTTAAAAAAATAATAAAAAAGTAACAAATCATGCCATGGGCAATACACTTATATAAAAATGCAGGTAATTGTACACACTATCGATTGAAACCAAAATAGGAACACTCACCCCTGCTGTTTTTTGGTGGTTTAGCCCATCATGGCAGTGCAATCCATTTTTTTAGAGAAATTCCTCCGAAATCTTACGAAAGAATTGAAACACAAAGTTCGCAATGGTCTAATAATGAGTAATCTTTTAGTAGGCAAAGAACACTTTGCACAAAGGCTGGAATTCCTATTGAGGCGTTGAAAGTGAACGGAAGATAGCTGAGATTCACTATTTGCGAAGTTCGCGTGAGATTGAAGTATGCCCGTTGAGGAGAGAACAGTAAGCACAACCGCTCCCGTTGAAGACGGAGGGTCGAATCCCGTTCAATGGACAGAGGAATGATTCTCGTCATCTTAATACTAAGGAGCAAATCGTAAAAACTTTGATTGTCATTTTGGCATTCCACAAATTAAATACATATTTTATTGCTTCTAAATATTTTTCAATTCAATATGTAAAATTCTATAAAAATCGAGTATTTTTTTCATAAACCAAAAAATTTATATTTTGTACTCCAGGGTAATAGAATCACTGGACATCATTATCCCAACATTTGGATCCTTTCTGATTCTTGTATATTTTAAAAATCATTTCTCTTTAAAGTTAGAAAGTGCGAGTGGGGAACTTAAAGCCTTGTTTTAAATTAAAAGCTATGTGTTTTTGAACCCGAGTAAGTGATTTCGTTAAATACAGCTAACAAAGATTCAAAACCATTTTAAAATTTCATTTCATCATAATATAAAAGTAAAAAGAATACATATGAAAATATGTGAAACAAAAAGTAATAAGAAAAAGAAATATAGGGTTTAAATAAAGAAATACTACATGGAGAATTCATTACAAATCAGTCCACATTTTAAAAAATCTACCTCCGATATTTAAAAATTAAAATTTTTTTATAAAGCAAAAATATTTTTAAAAAAATTCAATTGCAAATAATTCAGAAAATTCACAGTTTCTAATATTTTTTCAAAATTAGTAAACGATCTTACAGATAGAATTAAAAATAATGATTTTCAATCGTAATTGGAACCATCTTGATAGTTAATTATGATGCAAAATTATGCATTTACTAGCATTGTTAATGGATGATTTAATTCTATTACTCATTCAACGGATTTTTTGAAGAAATTTAACCGTTAATTTTTGAAATTTTTTTTTATGTTTTCTATAAAGCTTGTAAATTTGTCTTTTACTTTCTTCATTACAACTTTAATCTCATCTAGAATTAAGAAAAAAATTAATTAAAAATAGAGGGATATATGAGTTTATAAATAAATCAAATTTATGTGAGTCAAAACTCTGGATTTACTTCTATTTCGACCAGAAAGTAGTTAAAGGTAAAACAATGCATGCTTTTCATAGATATTTTTATAAATATAATTTGTTTAATATATCCATTCACAAAATTATATAACTTCAGCATGATTTATAATGGAATTTTTCACCAAATTTTTAAGTCTTCTTTCAACAATTAGTCTCCAGAAAAGTCAACTATGCCGGATGTTTAGCACTGTGCAAAAGTTTTAAAATTATTTTTGTGCAGTTATTTCATTTCATCAAAAAATTTCGCCTAAAAATACGATGAAATAATGCATAACGCAAGCATCAAAACCTTAAAATCATGATGGAAATAATAAGCAAATATTTTCAGAATTACTGTGAGTTATTTTTAGTACAATTTGAAGTACATGTGAATTTATTTCCAAAGATTACGTTATCACATAAAAGAAGAACCAACGTCAATGTCTTTAAGAGTTTTTAAATATATGAAAGCAAATGTGAAAATGACACTATACGGATACATGATTCACTTTACTAAAAGTGAACATATCTAAAGGGAAATACACATTTAAGCTGATTTTAGTAAGTAAGAGAAACTGGTTTTATAAAATTAAAAAAATAAATAAAAGTCTAGTTAACAAAAATTTACAAACAATAGTAACATTTCTTTTTATTAACAGAACACAGGAACATTTTATTCCTCGCAATTAAATTCATAAATTAAATTTACCTTTTCTCACAGGACCTAGACGAGTAGCAATATTAAACAGCATATCTGCAGTCCAAGAGATAGGTATTCTGGGATACATTTGGCAAAAACCTGAGTCAAAATATAAACCTAAGTTTTGAAGTAGCTGAAGAAATGTTTTGTCTTGAAATATTGCTCGTTGCTCCTCAGTATAAGGTACCAAAGGTACAGATACATTCATTTCTAAAACAGAAAGAAAGTCAATAATCATTTTTACTTTGTATAGTAACCAGAAAAAAAGATGCAAATGCTCGTTTTATTACGCGCGATGAGAACTGTTTAAAAAGAAAATCAAAGGAATATTTTGATGTTATAGAAAAATTGCCGTAGAATGTTTATTTTTATTTGAAAACTCGTTTTGTTAGAAAAGTAGAAAACTAGATTTGTTACAATAACAGCAATATTATCCATTCAAGTTTGCTAGTTGTTATATTAAAAGGAATCTTAACCTTTTCACTCCACTAACGGTATTTTTCGTTCCCCGCAAATGTTGTTGAAAGCTCAATTTAAGTTAATAAATGAACATAAAATTCATTAGAAAATTGACTTTTTCTAAATAACACCTATTAGTAGGCACATGTATCAAACTGGATATGCAATTTTGTCAAAGGCTGGAATGACACTTTTTTTTTTTTTTTTGAAGATTTATTCAACGAAAGAAAATATGTTACCATTTGCCCTTTCTTTTTTCCCTCTAAACTCCCTCCAGTATAACTCATTCAAACTCCCTTTTTTGCAGAAGTCAATATTATTATTATTACATATATATGCTAAAAGTAAAACAATTCTTTAATAACAAACATTTAACAGAAAATTTACGTACTAACAAATTTAAAAAATTTAATTTACATTCACTGATTAAAAATAGAATACTTACTCATGCAATAAAAGGGAATAGATTCTGGTAAATAAGTATTCAAACCTGCAAAATAAACAAACTTTAATAAAAAAAACGTCGAAGAAACTAGTATATACTGCACTTACTTTTTAACAATTCAATTAAAATAGGATAGTATTGATATTGTTTTCTGCAGAAAATCTAAATTATCATGAAATTCTTTGCATTTTTAACTAATAATACATGTATTAAATGCTATTTCCCTTTTTTTTTAAAAAAAACTAAGTTTTACAAGAATGATGTTAAGCAGATCCATCTCAAAATTGCAGCATTTCGTCTAAATGCATATTATACGGATACTAAATAAAATGGTAAAAAAAAAAAACAATGCTGAATATACTTATGATATTAAAAAAATATTGACACTTCAAAACCCTAAAATCAAAATTTTTATGATAAAATTACATAGGGAAGAAGTCAAATGGCAAAATGAAATTAAATAAATTAGGTAACTAAACCATTTCATCAAATTAACATACAAATATTAAGATACATGAACAGCAAAAAAAGTTTATAACTTCCAAGTGAAAAAGAATTAAAGTAAGAAAAAAAGTTGTATTTACCTAATTTGACATAACAGACTTCAAGCAGCGTTTCTTGCAACCATATAATGTGTTGCCTTTCTCCAGCTTGAACCAGAGTTCTGAGAAGTTGTGTAATATCATCATCAGAGTTAGAAGAACGAGTAAGATTTTCACTCGACACTTCCGAATTGTTATCTTGCACAGCCTCCTAATGAATGACACATTCATTTAAAACTGGGAAACGACATCAATAGAAAATCAAAACTAGAGATGTAACATTAAAATAAGTCAAATAATAGTGAAAGGAAGAAACTTTGTTTTTAAATATTAATAAGATGTCTACGGAAAAAAAAAGAATATTTTAATGTAGATTTCCAACAACATATGCAGTTTACAAAATAGGCATGTACATGTACTAGAAATACATACTTTTTTTAATTAAGATATTTGCATCTGAAATTAGTGAAGAATTATCATTGCTACGGATCTGCAATACAGCTACCAGGAGTAATTAGTTCCATTGCATGGCAATGCGTATCACAAATATTTAAATTAATATTGAATGGTTGCAATTTTAACGATATCCGGGATCCTTAAAAAAATTCGGTACTCTGTTCTGGAGATTATTAAATCTTGACAGCTAAGCGATTAAAATCGTCAGTCGTAGAACTCTTTTGAAGTGTTAATGATGGAGAAAGTTCAACTATTTTACTCTGAGCATTATTATGTAGTACTAATACATAAATACCAATTTACTATTTGGGTGAGTGTTGATGACTTTTGCAAATGTTATCTTTGAGAAGAATTCTGTTATGTTTTGTTATTTGTGTTCCATGTTTTCTTGGTGAACCAAGCATTTTTTCCATTATGAAGCCTGTTGAACTTCTCACCATACATCAACGGGTGAATTTTCTGTAACATCTTTTTATAGATTTAAAAAAAAAACCTTCTCTAATGCTGGGCAGCAGAGCAAGCACTTGGAAGTTGCATGAATTGTAAATACACTAAACTTGCTACTTTTATACCTTTCTAATTTGATCCCTATAACAGAATTTGGTGCGTGCTTAATGTTTGGAAACAAATAGAAAAACAGTCAATTTTAATGAACATCAATTAAAGGATAATAAGCTTTGTCACAACACTAATATCTTTATTTGAAGAATATGCTGATATATGAATGCTATGACATTTTTTATAAGATAGTTTGTTTTCATTAAGTGGACTAGAATTATCTTGGGTAAATTTTTACTTCTTTTCAAGCTCAAAGTTATATTTGTTTTATTTAATAGAAGTTATAGCAATGTATCAATTTATATCCAATATTAAAATTCTTTAATTTTACATTAAAACAGTTATGGAGATTATAAAACTAAATATGTATATTTAAAAATGTATAGTAGCGGAATGAAAGACAAAACATATAAACGAAATTTCAAATTGTTTATTCGATAGCTAAATACAATTATGAGGATGAGGATGAGGATGAAAGATATCGTAGTAAGTCATACGATCAAAAATAGTATAGTGCGAATTTTAATCAGAATGTTTTATTACTTAATTGAATTAAACAATCTGATTACAATTAAAAATCTCTAACGGCATATAACACAAAAAATCGCTCAAATATACTGCAAATTACTATTTCTGTTCTGAATTTTAACAAAACATTCAATCTAATATTCACAGAAATTTGAGATTTTAAAAAATTTACCTATTAAAAATATTTACTTGAATTTTTTTCGGTTTTTAATCATTTTATTTGTTTTTATTATACAACATGAAATATTTACATTAACAATTATATAATTAACAGAACGATTGAAATGATAAGTTTCCTACAAAACTTAAAAACGGTAAGGCGTTAGGACGCCTTCCGTCAAGAGAAAAATATTTTGTGAAGGAAACTCTTCTCGGGATGAAATTTTTGGGGATTTTTTTCCCTATTGGCAACTTTTTTTCCTATCTGAAACATTACGAAATTTATGGTGACAAGGACAGTTAAATTCTGAATGCTATTAGGCATAAAAACCGCAAATCATACGATTAAAGAGTCTAAGTGAAGAATATGCGTCGTGTTTCGGAAAACGGCAATTTAACCGAAAATATTATGACAATTACAACAGTGCATTACTTGAGCTCCTGAAGTATTTCACTAAATTAATACATAGGCAGAAATTGCATGCATTTTGCTAAATTTTGCGAAAAAAAATTTCGGTTAATGTATTGCGCATTATTGAAAATTATATAGGCACTAAGAGAGCTCTGAGAGACTTCACAATTTAATGATCGTAGGATTTCAACAACATAATTATAAAATTGAAAGGAAATTATCAGCTGCAGAAAATTCACATATAATTAACTATAAAATATATTTTTAAAAACTCTACACGGCATTTGTTTGAGATTTAAAATTATACAAAAAT